>SJYC01079020.1:0-60140 GCA_006408675.1 Madoqua kirkii
CACAAACTTCAGTTTGTGAAAAATGCAATATCTGCAAAGCACAATAAAACGACCTGCCATAGGTTGAAGTATGCCTGTACAAGGAGAAATGGTGAGTACAGAATGAGAATGTCTGTTTCCATAAATTTCACTGTAACGAGAATAAAAAATGATTATACATATACAAAGGGAGGGTAAATTAATTAGAAGATTATGGGCACAGTGTGCAATAGCTAAAGTGTATTCATGTTATCATTTTTAAAGAAGCATATAAATATTTAAAAATTAGTTAAGTATGTACAAATTAAATATTTAGAATGATCATTTTATCTTAAAGAATAAAAATAATATCTCTAGCTTCTCAAAAAGGGGATTTAAGAATAGAAATATAGAAAAATCTATCTATATACAGAAGTGTGGAATGGAGATGAAGAGGCAAAGATGAATATAGTAAATAGAAAACAAGTTAAGATAGTAGAAACAAATATGTCAACAATTTTAATATATAGAAAAGAATTAAATTCACATAATAAAAGACAGATTATCAGAATGGATTCCAAAAATTCATCTATATGTTGCTTATAAGACATAGCTACATGAAACCATATAAAAAATGTTAATAAAAGAATGGAAAAAATATATACTGTGCTAATACTATCCAAAAGAAAATAAGGACAATAGCAATAACACCAAACAAAATTTACAGCATGAACTCCGCATAGGGATAAGGGGTATAAAGTTAAAGTTAGTTGCTCAGTATTAATTAACTCTTTGTGACCCCACGGCCTGCCAAGCTTCTTTGTCCATGGAATTCTCTCAGCAAAGAATACCGAAGTGGGTATCCATTCCCTTCTCCAGGGGATCTTCCCGACCCAGGGATCGAACCTGGGTCTCACATTGCAGACAGATTCTTTACCATCTGAGCCACCAGGGAAGCCATATAACAATAAAAGTAATGATCTTAAAAGGATATACAATATTCATAAACATATGTTTACTAATCATGTAGCTTTTAACTACACAAAATAAAAAGTGATACATTTATGGGAGAAATGGACAAATCTGCCACCCCAATGTAGAACATTAACCTGCCTCTTTTAGAAATTCCTATATCAAGCAGACAGAAATTAGATAGATTATGGAAGGTTTGAATAACAATAGTAAGAACTAAGACCCATAGATTGTTTAGAAAACCCTGCTGGTTGGAGGAGGGGTAACAGGCTCATTGGGAGAAGATGTGAGCAAAAACTCACAGGCTTGAGCCCTGTGTCAAGACAGCATCTGCAACCAGCAAGCACAGGCCTACATGTTTTGAATTCAAGGGCAGGGTCCCAGAGAAGCACACTGTGGGACAGGGACTTGGGGGGAAAGGGGTGGTAGTGAAGTCAAGACATGGCCTCTACCTTGACTGGGCCACTTTGGGCAAATCCCTTTGATTTATCTGCTTCAGTTCTACAAAACAGAGATAATAATTAAGACATATATCTCTGGGTTTTGTAATGAGAATCAAGTCAATGTGCTAAAAAGAAATTAAAGTGGCTGGCATGTATTGAGTGACTGCTATATGCAAAACATGATAATAGTTGTAAAAATTATAAAGGCAATGACATAGAACCTGCCTTTAAAACTGTTCAGTTCAGTTCAGTTCAGTCGATCAGTCATGTCCGACTCTTTGTGACCCCATGAATCGCAGCACGTCAGGCCTCCCTGTTCATCACCAACTACTGGAGTTCACTCAAACTCACCTCCATCAAGCCAGTGATGCCATCCAGCCATCTCATCCTCTGTCATCCCCTTCTCCTCCTGCCCCCAATCCCTCCCAGCATCAGAGTCTTTTCCAATGAGTCAACTCTTCGTACGAGGTGGACAAAGTACTGGAGTTTCAGCTTTAGCATCATTCCTGCCAGAGAACACCCAGGACTGATCTCCTTTAGAATGGACTGGTTGGATCTTCTTGCAGTCCAAGGTGCTCTCAAGAGTCTTCTCCAACACCACAGTTCAAAAGCATCAATTCTTCTGTAAGATGATGTTGTCCAGCAACAATTTACCAGGGATTTTGCTTCATCACTTAGCCAGACAAGCCCATGCTTTGGTATCAGACACACTCAGCTCCACAATTTTCTGTCCATGTGCCTTTTTTCCTGCTCTGTCAAATGGAGATGATGACAGTGCTTATCAGATTGGATTTTGGGGAGAATTAATTGGAATGACACAGTAAGCATATTTTCAATATTTCCTGTAGGATTCAATAAATAAATATATCCATTAATAATGTTAATAAAATTAAAACCTAAAAAATAAGGCAATAGGATAAATGAAGTTGAAGAAACAAAAAGAACTTAGTTGGAAAATGTACTTTGTCAATGTATCCAAGTCCAGAATGACAAAAGAAACAATGTGAGTTAGAACTAGAAAAGTATTTATCTCCCCTCAGTCTAACACTTTTTATGTGATATAAGATTATGAAATTTAACCAGTCATTGTTTTTAATTCCCCCATAACAATGGCCACATCACAGTTATTTTCTAAGAGACAACTGATTGAAGTATAAAAGCCTATAATTAGAGATCTTACTTGGATTGCAAAAATCAGTAAGAAGAACCTGTCGTTTTCTGATGAGGGAAGTGATGTTACCGAATAATGCCTGAAGAGTAATCTTAATTTTCGAGCACATATTATTGCATTTCCTATGTTACTGACACTTTCACATTGTTAATTTTGCTCTTGTGGCTTTACAACACCTTCTGAAAGAAGTCTGGGCACGTAGAATTTTCCCTATGTGAAAAAGAGATGGAGGTAGAGAGTCAAAGTACCATCCTAAGGTAACTACCTAGCTAGAATTTTATATGATAGTTTAAAACCAAAGAAAATAAGTCAATCAATCCAAAGAAGATGTTGCCTGCTTAGACTAACCATCTAAAAGATGAACTGATGTATATATTCTTTTAACAAACGGTAGTTGCCCTGGGTCTGGGAACATATGGAGCCTCAGCCATTGTCCTATCAGAGAAAAAGACCTAGAAATACATCCACAGGAGAGAGAAAAGGTACAACAGACTCACAACACTGCTCTCGTGGTTTAGTGAACAATGAATATCAGTATTTGCCTGCCCATAACAGTCCTTTCCAAACTACTCCTCTTCCACTTAAGAGGATCCCACAGAGGCTGCCATGTTCTTAGATTACCTCAATCCTGTGGCCGCAGTTGATTAGCCTGGAGGTGAAGAGTATCTGACTTCATCTGTAGCAGTCAGAACCCTACCTAGGACCACTGCCAGCCCATATGGCAACTTTGCGGAAATTAGAAAAGATGTCCCTTCCGAAGGACTCTTTATGGCCATCTGTGATGAAACTGGGAGAAGAAAATGGCAACCCACTCCGGTATACTTGCCTAGAGAATCCCGTGGACAGAGGAGCTTGGTGGGCTGCCGTCCATAGAGTCGCAGAGTCAGACACGACTGAAGTGACTTAGCATGCATGTATATGAGGAAATTATTGAAATCTACAATGCTTACACTATGAACAGTGCCCCTGAGTTTGTGCAGTGACTTTCTCCAGGAGGATTTTTGAACTTCAAACTAAAAGCAATATGACAGGCAATGTCTTTGATGATAACATTCAGGAGCCAAGGACAGTCATCCACTCTGACACACGGAGAAGGCTGTTCTGCAGTGAGACAGAATGAAGTCAGTTGGTGGAAAGAAGCCAAATACAGAAGAGAGGGAGGTGCTTCTGGTCATTTTGGGGCCACGATTCCAATTGTTCCTGGAGGCTCCACTGCCTCCCTGCCTCTCCCATTGTTTGGATGTTCAACTCTTTCTATTCTTCCACAACCAAAACATTCTTCTTTTCTGTTTACAGAAGGTCAAATGGAATTTTTTGTTACTCGCAACTAATGCAGCTGTGAGTTTAATTCCACTAATTTCCACATCCCTCAATTTTAAAAGCTAATGTGGGAGGACACATTAGCTTTAATCTCAACTTGATCAAGTATGATTTTTACACAAAGGGAAATGGCTCTGTCTCTGTCTATTCCAACCCAGTAAGTAGTTTCTCATTCTATGTCCATGCCTAAGAAGAAAATTACATGTTGGCTGCCCACTTTAATTGTTTGTAATCACTGAAATTAGCAGTCCTATCCTGTGGTGTGTTCTGAGACCTCTCCTCATGGGGCAGTCTTTCAGTGTGTTCTGCTGGCAGTCTCTGTAGCAATTAGAAAATTGGGAAATGTATAAAATTCAGAGGGATATCAATTTTGGCATTTCTTTTCTTCAAACAATGTTGTTGTTAGATATGTGTGGAGCCCTAAAAAAAATTAAATGGAACCATAGGTTTTACTATTGACGAACAGACTCATCTTGTTCCATGAATTCTTTGTTACCCCACTGGTAAATTCAAATCTCTTAGGTTGGTGCAAAAGTAATTGCGGTCTCGCCCTGTTGAACTTTGCCATTTGACTAATATTGGAATACATTCTTAAATACAAGTGGTTGTGTTATACATCATTTTAATGCTCATTTCTTGCTTTGTGTGTGTGGTTTTTTTTGCTAATGATTTATTAATTGCCGTGTATTTTATATTTATTTTAGACTATGGAAATGATGTTAGACAAAAAGAAAATTCAAGCCATTTTCTTATTTGAGTTCCAAATGGGTCATAAAGCAGCAGAGACAACTCACAACATCAATAATGCAGTTAGCCCAGGACCTGTTAACGAGCGTATGGCGCAGTGGTCATATGAAAATTTTTGCAAAAGAGACAAGAGCCTTGAAAATGAGGAGCAAATGGCCGGCCATCGGAAATTGACAACGACCAGGTGAGAGGATCACTGAAGCTGATCTTACAACTGTGTGCTAAAAAAGTCAGCGTCGACCATTCTATAGTCTTTCAGCGTTTGAACCAAATTGGAAACATGAAAAAGCACAATAACTGGGTGCCTCATGAGCTGACAGAGAAAAACAAACAAACAAACAAAAACTATCATTTTGAAATGTCATCTTCTCTTATTCTGTGCAACAACAACAAACCATTTCCCTTTCGGATTGTGATTATGTGACAAAGTGGATTTTATACAACAACCGGTGTTGACCCACTCAGTGATTGGTCTGAGAAGAAGCGCCAAAGCACTTCCTAAGCCAAAGTTTCACCAAAAAATAGTCATGGTCACTGTTGTCGTTTGCACAATCAACGCTTCAAAAGTGGAGTGAATCGGACTGTGAAGCTTTTCCTCATCCATCATATTCACCTGCTGTTGTTATTCAGTTATGTCTGACTCTTGGACTGCAGAACTCTAGACTTCCCTTTCCTTCACTATCTCCCGGAGTTTGCTCAAACTCATGTCCATTGAGTCAATGATGCCATCCAACTGTCTCATCCTCAACTTTGTTTAGAGGTCAGTATCTTTATTAGACCATCTTCCCCTCAAGGGTACATGACTCTTTCTTATGCTTCTCTTTATCAGATTGGATTTAATTTATAGTTACAGTCAACAATGTAAGGTAGGAAGACTGAATCTTTCGTGTGCATGCGTAAACACATCTGGGCTTCCCTGGTGGCTCAGCAGTAGAAAATCTGCCTGCCAATGCAAGAGACCCAGGTTTGATCCCTGGGTTGGGAAGATCCCCTGGAGAAGAGAAAGTCTCCCCGCTCCAGTTTTCTTGCCAGGGAAATCCCACGGACAGAGGAGCCTGGTGGATTATACAGTCCATGGGGTTGCAAGAGATTAAGACACGATTTGGTTACTAAACAACAACAATAAATACACATATCTAATTAAATGCAACTATAAATCATAAGACTAATTTTAAAACAAACACAGAACTGAGGTCCATCCTTCTGCCCATCTTCAATGTGCTTCAAATGTGTATTTTCTCTTTGAAATAGGAAGGAGTTATTTGGAACCACGTTATCTGGTAAATCAAGCCACAGTATGCAATTTCAGGTTTGAGAGAAGCATTATTAAGTTATAAGACTAATTTTCTATGTGGCTCAAAAGCTGCTTCCCAAAAAAATTTCCAAATGAAATCAGCAAGAAACTTTCCAGCAGTGGAAGCATCCTTAAAATAGTTATGTAATCTTCTAAAGAGATTACTCAGAAGGGGAACCACTCATTTGGATAGAAAAGGATGTATATGCTTGCCATTTAAAAGAAGTTAAGAGATTAAAAAGCATAAACAAATGCATTTGCAGCAAATGCAGCAACATATATATCTATGTTTCTAGAATATTCACCAAAGGATTCTGGAAAAAATTGGCTATCTATAATCAAATTAGACCTTCACCTTACGCTATAGCCTAAAATAAATTCCCAATATATCAAAGTGAAAAAAGTAAAGTCATAGGAATTTTAGTGAATGAAATATAAGCAAATATTTTAAATGGTCTTGGGACAGATTTTCTAAGCATAAAATTATGAAAGAAATGTCAGTGCAACAATGATATATCTGTTTACATAAAACATAAGACCAAAAAACATTTTATAGGAATACTGTGCATTACAGAGTGAATTAAGTCAGACAGAGAGAAACAAATATCATATATTAACACATATATGTGGAATCTAGAAAAACGTACAGATAAACCTATTTGCAGAGCAGGAATAGAGATGCAGGCATAGAAAATGGACATGTAGGCACAAGAAGGGGTCAAGAGGGATGAACTGGGAGACTGGGATTGACATATGTGCCCTGCCGTGTGTAAAACAGACAGCTGGTGGGAGCCTGCTATACAGCACAAGAAACTCAGCTTTGTATTCTGTGGTGACCTAGATGAGTGAGATGGGGAGTCGGGTGGGAGAGAAGTCCAAGAGGGAGGGGACATTTGTGCACATATCGATGATTCACTTGTACAACACTGTAAAGCAACTATACTCTAAATTTTGAAAAAGAGAGAGAAACATTGTGCATTAAGTAAAGCAAAGATTCAATACCCTTAATACAATATAGAACAAAAAAATGTTTTTTAATTTATATAAACATGAGATGTTTTTTAAAACGTTCAGTTTTACCAGGCACCAAAAACATTGCACATTAAAAGTTTTGTAACTAGAGTAATATTTCTAAGTATCTGACTGATGTGGGGCTTTGGATGGGTTTTTTGTTTGTTTTGCTTTGCTTAATGGTTCTTAATTTTGCTTAATGAACACTTGAGGTTCCCCAGCCTATGAAATCCATCTGTGTTGAGTTAAGGGAAGGAGAAGAGCTGCAAGAGTGGGAGGCTGGTAGTGTTCTTACCAGAAGAAAAAGGAAGAGTTAATAATTTGCTTTCAATACCAAAATAGGTTTGTACAGCATGGTAAAAGTTTTGAGAGACAGACTTTGTCAGGAGAAACAGGATTTGTAGATTCCTGTAGCTCCTATTTAACCAGACTAGGGACTAACCCAGGAGGACTCAGAGCATGCAGTCTACTCTCGTGTGGAAGGAAAAAACTTCCATCTCTGCCCATGATGGCTAAACATCGAGACAGGTTGACTTCGGGAGAAGAAGGATATAATATTGAGGCAGCAGGGAGAACAAAAACAGACCTTTCTTGCTCAAATGAAGAGAACACCAGAGAAATATTCATTTTTTTTCTTTACCACTTATGCCAGGCATATACTTAAGAACATCCAAATAAATTTTAGGGAGCCCAAGGCCACTGGGGCTAGCAGTTTCCTTACCCAGATGCGACACAGGGAAAACCTTATCTATGGCTGTTTCAAGCCCACAGAGAGGCTGAACAGGGGGTGCGCAGTTAGACAAACTGCCTGCTCCTGGTTGTCCATGGCCAGCTTGCAGCAAGCAAAGGATTCATGTGAAGCCACGTGCCTTGGTAGAGAGTGCAACAAGGCTGACAGGGTCAGAGGACCACAGAAGCAAGCTCAAAAACCCCAGCAGTGGATACTAGAACATCATCCCAAGAGGCCAGGTGGGGACAGGTGTCCTTCAGCAGTACCAGGTTCAGGTAACGGATCTTTCCAGTGTCTGAGAAGTTGTTGCCTTATGGGGAACTGGTTTCTGAAAAATCTGAATTTGTACATCAAAAATACGTGTTTAACCAGAGGACCCGGGAATACTGTTCACAGGCAAGTGAAAGGGCTCCCACCATCCAGAGAGGAGGCTCTTACGAGGAATACTAGAGCGTTTTCAAAGCTCTATGAAACTATGCTTCTAACATGCACAAATGTAGCTTGAGTAATTGACCCTCCTGCTAACATGATATCTTTTTTTTTTTCCTTGAGTTTTATTTTTTTCTGTTGTACATTTTGGTACTGTCTTTCTTTTTTCTTTTATTTTTCTGAAAATTCCATGAGCAGAGGAGCCTGGCAGGCTACAGCCCATGGGGTCACATAGAGTCAGATGTGACTGAGCGACTGAGCGCATGGACATTGTCCTTTTTTTTTGAAAAAAACATGCATTGCCTTTGAAATAAACAAATACAATAAACATTTTAAAGATATGATTTTATTTTAAACAAGAGAGAAATCTAACAGAATGAAAAAGAAAGCAGAAGAAAATCTAAGCTGATGTTTTAGCTAAAATTAATTTCTCTGTAGTTATGTACAATTGGCTCTGTGCATCCCACATTCACAGTGGGTTGAATTCACCAATGTGGAACCTGCAGATACGGAAGTCCCACTGTCCCCACACTTTGTATTAATATATAAGGGACCCGAACGGCTGTGGATTTGACTATCTGGAACCAGTCTCCCACGGATACCAAAGGGTGACCGTATACAATAAAAATCAAAGGTTAACAAAATTGCTTTCCTTAATTTAGACACACCTTACTTCATATATATCTCTCAAAAAATTTTTAAGATGAAAATGAGCCATCTCCTGCACTGACTTTCATCATCTGTATTGGGGAAGTCTGGTATATCCCTGCCTAATTAAGCATACGCTTACTGGGATTAGCTCTGGAGAAGAGATTTACCACCTAGTGAGGCTCGGGAGGCTCCCAGTACCATCTGTGCAGTGAGCGGTTCCTGGAGGAGCGCGGGACAGAGATCTGGTGACTCACTGGACCCGGTGAAGATGCTGTCGAGACTCACAGCAAACAGGATATGGTAATTCTCTCGAGGCTTAGCCCAGCTCTGCTGTGGTTTCCTTGATATGCTCTCTGATTTCCCGAGACCAGACTTTGGTTTTTATTGCTCTTGCGGTGGATTTTCCACACACACCCTGGTTCAGAGCGAATGACGTAATGAACTCGTGAGCTCCTCGCTTCTCCAGGAGGCTAAGAGGAACACGTGCCCAGGGTCATATGTCGGCCGGTGGCAGAGTGAGGACCCCACCTCGTTGTCCTGACTGCCCATCCGGGGGTACCAGAGTTTGAGGAGAATGCTCACGATCGAGGCTAGACAGCTTGTTTACTTACCGACATTCATGAACCCCTTTACATTTTTATGATCCACTTGAGGGCGGCTTAAATTCAGACTCATCCAGCGCTCAATTGGAATTCTCCACAGATGATTTCTAAACTTGGGCAGGGATGAATTATATTTAAATACGAACCGTTCACCCCCCTGGGACCTTCAAAGATTCCCTTTTCAGAGCTTCCTGCCCCTGCCACTAACTGGGTTTTCTCAGTAAAGCAGCTAAAGTTTATCATTGTTATTATCATTTTGATAGGTAATTCCAGCATACTGTGCATGCTGTCTCTTCAGTCCTGTCCGACTCTGCACACCCAGGGACTGTAGCCCGCCTGGCTCCTCTGTCCATGGGATTCTCCAGGCAAGAATACTAGAGTGGGTTGCCAAGCCCTCCCTGAGGGGATCTTCTCCGCTCAGGGACTGAACTCACATCACTTTTGTCTCCTACATTGTCAAGCAGGTTCTTTACCACTGGAGCCACCTGGGAAGCCCAATACAAGCACACTGAACAGAAGTAACCTTCCCCGCCAAACTCCAGGGGAAAGTCATTCTCTTTCACACACTCAACCACTCAGTTTTCCTGAGACACAACTGCTGTTATAAGATTTCTGGGTATCTTCACAGAGTTGTTCCATGATTACAGAGTTATTCCATGAACACACAAGTGTATGTATACAAACATATATATACATATACTGTTGCCTCTTGCTTTCTTTTTTATACTTAATATTTCTTGACTGGTGTTCCATGTTAGCATATATGTAGCAAGGCAGCTCTTTATTTTCAATGCCAAATATACCTAGCGCTTAAAGATTTACCTCTAAAACTGTGATATTCTGTGTTCATTTACATTCAGCCAAAACTTTCTTTCTATTCCTTTCAAGATTAGAATTGAGATTTTTAAACAATGAATGGTCAGAAGATATAAGGTAAATTTCTATAGTACTGAGCCATAGAATCTAATACCTCAATGCTGGAAGGGACCTCAAAAGTCCTATGGTGTGATGTTTTGCCAGTAAAAGACTTCCTTCCATGGTCCTCCTGACAGTGTTACACAACTTCTCTCAGGGATACCCTCCACGGGCAGCCCATTTCCTCCCCAAATAAGCCGTTCTACCTCCAGAGAGTCTAAGGGCGTCTTACGTCAAGGTGAGACTTGACTTCCTAGTGGTCCTTTCAGGAATAGGATGACTGCTGCCCTGGCACCTCCAAACTGACCTTCAGACTGCTCTTCTTTGGGGTCTTCCACTCCTCAGGACCACCCTCCTCCTTGGCAGGCACCTTGCTCCCATTTGTCCGAAAAGGAGGCAGTTAGACCAGGGCAGGGCTGTAAAGCTGAGGCCGACACAGACCAAAAGTACACAGCTGTGCCTACGGACAAAAGGATATCACTTGTGTCTTGCTCACCTTTACCAAATATTTCCCTGAAAACATTCTGAACAAATGATATCCCATGGGTTGAGTAGCCATATTTTCTAGTACATGCATCAGCACCAGCCAAATGTTTGCCTGCTCTGCAGGGAAGATCATCCCATGTGCGGCAGGCTCAGAGAGGAGCAGGCACAAGCACAGGCAGGCTGGTACTCCGCCCAAGGGCTCCCTTTGGTTCTTGGAAGTTTAGGGAGAAGTGTGGCCACCATTTGGAGTTGTGCTGTTCTTTGAAGACTATGAAGTCAACTTGGGAAGAGCTAAAGTGATGTTTATCCACATTCGCCTTTGATTCATAGGAATATCAGTAATACAGTTCCTGATTTGGTGGACTTACCTGAGTAACAGTTATTGCTTGAAAGTGAATTGGTACTAATCGTGATAGATGAGAATAACCAACTACAGAAGTCTCTCCACCTAGCTATAGCTGTCTATATTTATGTCTATATGATGTTCATATAATACACTTATAAATACGTAAATATATAATTTTATGGGCTTCCCAGGTGGCTCGGTGGTAAAGAATCCACCTGCCAATGGAAGAGATGTGAGTTTGATCCTTTGGATGGGACGATCCCCTGGAGTAGGAAATGGCAACCCACTCCAGTATTGGTGCCTGGGAAATTCCATGGACGGAGGAGCTTGGCACACTACAATCCACAAGCTTGCAAATGCGTGTTTGTGTATGCTAAGTCATTTCAGTTGTGTCCGACTCTGTGCAGCCCCATGGACTATAGTCTGCCAGGATCCTCTGTCCATGGGATTCTCTAGGCAAAGAATAAATAGTGTAATATATTTATTTATATTTGTAGCTAAATAATTATTGAGATGACAAGGGACTCACCTGCATCAGGGCTGTGCAGTAGATAGCCTTACACTCAGATCACAGAGTGAGGAAAGCTATAGACCAGGCAGTCCCTAGGGGCTCTGTATGAAGAAAGACTAGGGGACCAAAGTTAAGTGATATGCACACAGCCAGACAACAAGGGGATTCATCTGAACCCCTTGCATATCAAGGGGATTCATCTGAACCACCACTCTGGAAAAAGCACACTAATCTAAGCAGGAGTGCTCTCATTTTAGTGCTGGGCTCATTAAACTATCTTCTGTCTGTGGATTTGATTTCCCAGTTACCTGGATACGAGGAAAATGGGGCCAGGAAGAACAGACATAATTCCGAGTGTGCTGATCCAAGAAAAGGCATATTTCCCACTAAGTCAATAGGCACATGGGTTTCTAGGTCTAACTTAATTAATCTGGAGAGCAGTGTGGTTCCTGAGCACCTGGCCAACTATAGATTAAGTGGAAACAAACTGTGATACCGCCAGGACAAGACTGACTGGTGAGACTATCTGGGGGTCAGCTGTTACTCTCTTTCAGGGCAACATTTGTCCTCCTCTAGGGGGCCCATTTCTCAGCTCCTAGATGACTCTTTGGCATCTGATTCTCATTCTTTCTTTCCACACAACCATCATCCCAGTAGTTTTCAACATTCGTGTCAACACATGCTGAATGTGTTGACTTCTGCCTCCTCAGCTCCACACAGAGCTGCCCTGACACCCTCACCATCTCACGCAGGGCTTGGCTTTGCTGAACTTGTCCTTAGGAGACCCTCTCTGCATGTGGCTCATTCTACAGCCACCAGCAAATGACCCTCTTTGGTGCAAACCCCTGGCCTCTGAGACGCTACACTTTTTTGATTCTTGGCTCTCCGACTTTTCTTTCTCTGGTTTTCTTTCTTTCTTTTTCCTTTTGATTTAGGCTTCATTGCTTCTTCATTGTGCCATGTGGGCCTCTCTAGCTGCAGCACAAGAGTTTAGTTGCCCTGCAGCATGGAGGGGCTCTTAGCTCCCCAACCGAGGATTAAGCCCATGTCCCCTACACTGGAAGGTGGATTCTTAACCATTGTACCACCAGGGAAATCCATCTCCTTGGTTTTCTAATCTACTATATCAGCTAGCAATGGCATGAGAGTAACCTTACTACAGTGACATTAAGGAAAGAAGGATTGTTTTTCTTGTATCACAACAAAGGCAGGGCAAATATTCCAGGATGGACGCAGTGGCCCTATGGGCTCCCCACTCTCCCAAGCGACTTCTTTCTGTTCTCCCATCCTTTCGTCTTCTTGATTAGCCATGGGTAGCTGATGGCTGCTGTCTCTTGCCTCTTGTCCTCTGTCCAGGCAGAATAAAGAGAAAGGAAGGCTGGCTCATGCTGCAGCCGAGGCTGGAAGATGCCAGAACAACTGCAGCGCTGCTGGACCCAGAGCTCTCCTCCTCCTTGCTCAGCGGTCGCACCGACACTTAGGCTGCAGGGTCCCGTTGTCCTCAGTCTCCTCCTCCAGATCTAAGGAGCCCTGGATGGCAGCAGCACAACCTCGTCGAGGGACTATGAGGGTAAAACTGGGTACCACGTGTTTCCAAAGCTCAGCGTGGAGCCTGTCGTGGTGAGCACCCTGTTCACGCTCAGCCAGGACTTCTGCCTCTGCCTCGCCGTTCCCTCCTTAGCTCTGTCCACTCCACATCCTGTGCTCTGGACCTTCGTCCTCCCTGGCTTCCGAAAGGTGTTGGGTGTGGAGTGCAAGGGCAGCTGCAATCAGACGGGCAGATGGGGTGACTTGGGTCAGAAGGTCCCTGCAGTGGCCTCCGAGTGCCTCTCTGCTGCTGATCCCGGCCCGACTCACCCACGGAGGCCCCTCTCTCGAGGGCTCTCCCACCTTTCCAGGCCCCTAATTCTCTTCTGTCCCGAGGAAAAACTCTAAGACTCTTAAGAAGCAAGGGATTTCAGAGGTCATCTTATCCAGCATCCTCCAGGGCGGGCTTGGATTTCCTGGCGGCTCCTTGTGCACACAGGATGAGGCACTTGCTACCTCTGGAGGCCCCTGTTGTGTCTGCGGGACAGTGCTGGGAATATGAGGGTGCTGAGCTGAATCTGTAACTTCTGTCCTCTGGTCCTACCTGAGGGCTCTCCCTGGAGCCTCTTCAGGTCCCTGCAGAGAGACACACTCCTCCTGTTACCACCCTCTCCCCTTCGTGGGCCCTACAGCCTCCCTCCCTCTGCCATCGGTCCTCATCTTGTAGTTCCCAATCCGGGTTCCTGGGGGAACCACAGTGGAGCGAAAGCTTTGCCATGGCCCCAGGCCCCAGGGTGACCCTTGAACGTCTCTTTTTTTTTTTCACATAAAAGTTGTTACTGGCTTAGACTTTCAAGTTGAATAAAAGGCATCAAATACTGGAAAAAAGAAAGAAAAAGGAAGCTGCAAAGAAAGCCTGTCATATAGATGAGGGGGAAATAAAACCTTTCAGAAATCCCCAACACACTTCCACATAGGTCTCATAGCCAGAAACTGTCACATGTTTGCCCCTGTGAGGGAGCAGGAAATGTATTTTGGGGGCAGACACAGTGTTGCTCGGGGTCAGGCCTTAAAGACAATCAGATGGACCCTGGGTAGGCAGCTGTCATATTTTGTTCATCTGTTCATTAGCTGGTGGGCCTGTAAGCTGTTTCCACGTTGAGGCTCTTATGAATAATGTTCACTGCTGTGAACATTTACGTGTAGGTTTTTGTGTGAACATATATTTTCGTTTCTCTTGGGTCCTCCATGACTTTCTTCTAAAATAGAGATTAGCAAATTTTGCCAGCAAAGGATCAGATAGTAAATATTTTAGGCTTTGTGGGATAATCTCTATAGAAGTGACTCAAATTTGCCATTGCAGTGAAAAAAAAAAAAAAAACACAGATAATATGCAAACCGATAGGAATGGCTATGTTCCAATAAGACTTTATTTATGGACACTAAAATTTGAATTTCCCATAATTTTCACATCATGAAATAGTAGTCATCATTTAATATTTTCCCTCCAACCATTTAAAACATAAGAACCGTTCTTAATTCACAAACTATACAGAAAAAGAGGCAGGCTGGATTTGGTCCATGGGTCATATTTTCCCAGCTCTTGCTATGAAACATCATCATGTTTATTTCCTTTGAAGCATTTATCCCAAACCTTGTATGGCTGTTTACTTGTTTGCTAATGTGGTTCTTCCCTCAAGAATGCAAGCTTCATCAGATGGCAGAGGATCAACATTTTGTTGAATTAGTAAATGTACTCTAATTTGTTTGATTGATCCCATATAAATAGATGTTTGAATTGTTTTCAAGTTTGCGAAGCTACAAATGATACTACCAGGATTGATTCTGCCAATCGGTATAAATATTTTAAGTTTTACTAGACTTGACAAGTTTTCCTCCTAAAAAGTTATATTAGCAAACATATGATTA
Organism: Madoqua kirkii; assembly: GCA_006408675.1. Classification (NCBI taxonomy): domain Eukaryota; kingdom Metazoa; phylum Chordata; class Mammalia; order Artiodactyla; family Bovidae; genus Madoqua; species Madoqua kirkii. The sequence continues at coordinate 15,043 of SJYC01079020.1, forward strand.
TACTCATTTTTCTCTACCCTAGCCAATGCCGGGCAAACAAAGAAATCCCCATTCTTCTTTTATTTGCATTTGTGTAAAAGTTGTTCATGATGTGGTAAACTTCTTCCTAATATTGGGTCTTGATTTGTAAAAGCTTTCATCAGTTTTTATGTGAAGGAAATTAGCCTCTTAGTTGTCAAATGTATTATAAATAAGTTTTAGCACTGTTTTTATGTTTGATTTTTTTTTTACTTTTGACTTTATGACAATGTCCTTTTTTTCCCATACAAGATATTCAAGTTTTCAAAATGGTCAAACTTGTCAAATGTTTCCTTTACTGCTTGTGGTTTCCTTTCTCACTTCAAGATTATAAAAATAATTCATTGCTGTTTTCTTCTAGTAATCTTATGGTCTCTCTCTGTCTCTCTCTTTAACGTTTTAATCTTTGAATTATTGTCAATGAACACTCGGCTATGCTGTGCTTACTCAGTTGTGTCCGACTCTTTGCGACCCATGGACTGTAGCCCACCAGGCTCCTCTGTCCATGGGATTCTCCAGGCAAGAACACTGGAGTGGGCTACCATGCCCTCCTCCAGGGGATCTTCCCAAGCCAGGGATCGAACCCAAGCCTTCTGCTGCATTGCAGGCAGATTCTTTACCCTCTGAGCCACCAGGGAAGCCCCCCAAATATGGAACACTTCATGAACGAGAACGAGCCTTTTCTTCTAAATAATGAAGTAGATATCTGTATAAGCCATATTTCCCCCTGTTGATTTGAAATATCAGTTTTAGAGGATACTAAATTTCCAAAAATCTTTGATATATTCAAATGTGCTCAGATGCTCAGAAGTATCCGACTCTTTGCAACCATGTGGACTATAGCCCACTAGGCCTTTCTGTCTGTGGGACTCTCCAGGCAAGAACATTGGAACGGGTTGCCATTTCCTCTTCCAGGGGATCTTCCTGACCCAGGGATCACACCTGTGTCTCTTACGTCTCCTGCATTTACAAACGGGTTCTTTACCACTAGTGCCACTCTGTTGGGAGGTGATATTCAAAATATTTAAAAACAGATACAACACAGATCCCCCATTCATTTAGAACAGGGCACTAACACATCGGCACCTGAGCGGGCAGAGTAGAGTGCAGTCTAGCCCACACAGGTCACCTAAGTTGGCTCTGGATCACCAACCCACCTTCGCCTGTCAAGGTGCTCTGAGGCCAGCACCCCTGGGGCTGCAGTCTCTAAGGGCCTCATTAAATGTCTGACTCCAAAACGAAAATAGGCACCCCTGGAATTTGGTTAGATTTCATAATAAATGTCTTGCTAATTAAGCTACTTTTACTCAAGGCTTCTATTACTTGTAGCTCAAAGCATCTCATTCGATACACAGGTTGTCTGTGTACAAAGGTAAGCGTATGCACTTGCCACATCTATCAGCTTTTAACATCATTGTAATCCTGTATTTGTGTGGGGGGGGGGGGCGGCAGACAGAAAATTTTCCTTAGTTGCTGATGCTCTGGAATCTTCGTATAGTGTTAAAATTAATCTGTTCCTTGAAGTGCTCACCCATGAAACTCTCCAGCCTGGCACTTTGATAGTTCCTTCTTCAGTGTATCCCCTTGTGTTTGTTCTTGCTGTTGCTCATTTGAATTTAACTGCTTTTTATTAATTCATTTTGAATCATTTATATTTCCTTAGGAAATTGTCCATCTCGGTCAGATTTTAAAATCTATTACCACAGAGTAGTGAAAATGATTCATTACAGTCAGTCAGTGGAACCAACAGAGCTTCTTCCTTTTGGAATTTATGTGGGTTTTCATTGCGGTCTATTTGATTAAAAGGTTTCAAATGTTGCAGGTAGTGTAACATAGGGGCAAAGAGTAAGCTCTCTGAGCTGAAGCCCAGTTCACCCACAAACCAGTGAACCTGGGATAGTTCTTTATGTTCTTGTATGTAATATGGGGATAATAGTAGGATTGTTGTGAGTTTTAAATGACTAATACATGTAAAACACTAAGAACACTGTCTGTCACATAATAAATACTCCATAGATGTTAGATTTTATTATCATCCTGTAGTATTATCCCTTCTTGAGCACATTTTCATAAACTTTTTTTTATTGTAAGGCTCCAGAGAAGTTTTATTTTAAAATGTGTTGTTTACTGGAGTGATTCTTCTCTCATTCTTTATCTGATTTGTACCTGATATATTCCTTCCAATGTCTTCCTCTTTTCTCTTTGTAGTTATCAATGAGAGGGGAGAGAAGACGGGAGGGGGCAGACAGGCACGTTATTCATCTTCAGATAGAACATTCTATTCCAGCTTATTATTTGCCCGAGAATCTTACTTACAGTTTATCCTTAAATTTCTCCCCTTTTTTCCAAAGTGGTATTGTAAGAGCACTTAGAATTTGAGTGGGAAGGTGGGTCTCTGGCAGCCTCTTGAGGGGGAACCTCTGTCTGCGAGGAGGGGTGGGGAGTGAGCGGCAATAGCAAGGAGCCCAGTGGACTATGACTGTCTCCCCTTCATTGGCAGGTAGCCCATCCCGTGAAATAAGAGCTTGCAATGGCGCCCCACTCCAGCACTCTCACCTGGAAAATCCCATGGACAGAGGAGCCTGCGGGCTGCAGTCCATGCGGTCGCTAAGGGTCGGACACGACTGAGCGACTTCTCTTTCACTTTCGCTTTGGTCTGGGGTGTTCCCTCACTTTGGGACCAGCCGGTCATCCTGAAGGGTGTTCTCAGTTAGGAAACTGGACGAGATGGCAGGAAGGCAGCCTTGGAGTTCTTTAGCCCCATCTACCTGGCCTTTCTTTGTCATGAAAATGGACCCCACACAACACATTCCCTTTTCCCTCTGGGTCCTGCTCACTTCCCCCTCATTCTGAATCCACAGTAATGGATTCTGCAGCATGATGGAGCAGAAGTCCATGGGACCACCCTCACTTCAACAACTGCAATACCAACTTCAAGCCTGGGGGTCCTCCAGACCACCTCTGGCCTCAATAATTCACTAGAAGGCCTCTTGGAACTCACTGAGAGCTGTTAGAATGGTAGTTTATTACTGCAAAAGAATACAGATGAAGGTCAGCAAGGGGGAGAGGTGCATAAGGCAGTGTCCAGGGCAGTTCCTAGCACGGGGCTTCCAGCCGTCTTCTTCCAGTGGCGGTGGGGACAGGGCTGCCCTTCCAAGTCATGTGTGACACACACAGAGAGCACTGCCAACCAGGGCAGGGCACCCCAGCCTCAGGACCCAGAGTTTGATTAGGATGCTGTCACATGGGCATCGTTGACTCCGGTGTGACTGATCTCAGCCTCCAGTCCCTCTGGAGGTTAAGCCTATACCATGTGACCCAAATCCCCCACCTTCAATCACATTGTTTTAGACTATCTGAAGTGACCCAAGGCCCCCAGACAAACAAAAACATTCCAATCAGGCATGACATTCCAACAGCTTTAGAGATTACCTCCCAGGAGCTGAGGGCAAAGACTGGACTTCTCTTTAAGGGGCAAAATTAATTTTTTTACTTACATAGCCCCTATGAACACTCTTAATTACATTTCTTAATTTGTACATGTTTTGAATTAGAGGGAAAAGGTGTCAAGACCTTGGTGTTTTCCTTTCGTTGGGATCAGTTTTCTTATATCTGGCTCGTAGGGCTCTTGACATTTCCAACAGTGCTGGCATGTCAGAGGCACTCGTTAACAGTGTGTTGAATGGATGAAGAATGAATGAATGACTGTTTTTTAAATCTGTGTTGTGAGATTGTGGTCGTTACCTAGTATTTATCACAGTTGAAGTTTTTTTTCTTTGCTTTGACCTTTGTTCATTCCGAGTTTCAGAGAGCGTGGTGATGCAAATACGTGTTTTGCCATCTCTCTGGAAAGGAGCCCTCTCATTTTACAGAGGAGGAAGCTAATATCCAGAAAGGCTGAGTCATATGTCCTCTGATGAGGGACAGATATGGGCATCAGCACACAGGTTTCACAACTTTTAAAACTTCTCTTAGCCAAGTGCTTTCGTTCTTCTTTTCCTTACAAAACTGATAACATAACTCCTTCTTTCTAGGGAGTTTGTTACTTCACAGTGAAATTCCCTCATTTGGGGTAGACTTTAGTTGTCCAGGCTGCCCTGGGGCAAAGGCATTAATAAGTCAGAAATTCATCCGTTCCAAGGCTGGAATAGAATAAAACCACTAAAGACCTGGACACCAATTTCACCTTGAACAACTGGGAATTCAGTCTATTTACTTTGAGGATTGATTATCCAGTTGAATCCTTCCAATGTTCTACATGCCTGCTGTGGGCTCAATCACTAAGTCGTGTCCTACTCTTTGCGACCCCATGGACTATAGTCCACTAGGCCTCTCTGTCCATGAAGTTTTCCAGGCAAGAATACAGAGGTAGGTTGTCATTTCTCCTCCAGTGAATATGCCCACCCCAGAGTCGAACCCGTGTTTCCTGTGTCTCCTGCCTTGGCAGACTGATTCTTTGCCATGGGAAAGAATGGGAGCCCCATGGGAAGCCCCACGGGAAGCCCCACATGTTCTATATCATAGTTTAAAAAGAAAAGTTCCCTCTCAGGGATGCTTGGGGCCTGGGCCAGTAGCCAAACTACTGGGGAGTTGTACATGCTTCAAAAATACTTTTTAAAGGTAATGTTTATCTGACAGTTAGGACTAATGGAGAGATAGTAACACCAAGGCCAGAAGCCCAGAAGAGAAGGCACTAAAGTGATGTTTCTTACCTGGAGTTGCTTCCTTGGAACTGTCAGTATTGTCTGATCTTCCTGCCACATTTTTGATCCAGGTGTAATTGCAAGATGGTCATTTACTGAGCACTTACTATTTGTAATGTATTCTTCACCATGAACTATGAGGCACTGTTATTAACATCATCCCTAATGGGGAAACTGAGGCATAAAGATGTCAAATAACTCACCCATTCTCACCCAGTTTGCAAGTGGTTCTAGGATTCAAATACCAGCAGTTTAGCTTGAGTCCGACATATAGCCTCTCTCTTCCCTACCATGCCCACACTCATGATCATAACACCAGTTAACTTAAATCAAAGTGAGCTTTTAGAATATATTAGTTTTCTATCGGTGCATGACAAGTGACCACACATTCAGTAGCTTAACATCAGATTTATTATTTCTTAGTTTCCATTGAGCTGGGGTCTTGTTTTGGTTTAACCAGGTCCTTTCCTCACGGTGCCACAAGGTTCAAGTTGCCACCCGGGCTGTGATCTCAGCCGAAGCCTGGGGTTCTCTTCCAGACTCGCCAGTTGTTGGCAGGATCCAGTTCCTTGTGGCTGTCAGACTAAGACTCTACGGAGCCTAGAGACCAGCTGCCATTCTGTCCTGTGGGCCTCTCCAGAGACGGCAGCTGCTTCTTCAAGACCGTCAGAAGAGCGTCTCTGCTGCTTTGAATCTCTCTGATACTTCAATACCCTCTTTAAAGGGCTCATCTGATTAGGTCAGGCCCACCCAGAGTAGTCTATTTTTCAAAGATTTCTTTTATTGAAGTCTAGTTGATTTATAATGTTGTTAATTTCTACTGTACAGCAAAGTGATTCAATTATAGACATATATGTATATCCATATCTATACATCCTGATAATTTTTGATTAACTTAAAGTCACCTGATTAGCAGACTTCATTACACTTAGCAAATGTCAATCCTAGAACCCATAAGTAAAGGGAAAAGATTAGTCAGGGCATATAAACTGGGGGGCAGGAATCTGGAGGGCCAGCATAGAATTCTGCCTCCTACAAAGGATTATATTTAAGAGGAAAATGTCAGGAAAGGGTCGGAGTGGAGGGAGGGAGAGAGGCAGAAAAGGAATCCCTGCACATAGGTCTCTTTAAGCATAAGCTGGTAGAGGCGTTTTTTCCCTCACCCTTGCCGTTGCAAGGTGACTGCTAACCGCTTACCATCAACATGCCCAGATGTGCCACATGCTTGCTTGTCTTAGAAAACCTTTGCCGTCCACTGCCCCAGTTCCTTCTGCTCTGCCTCAGTTCCACCAGGAGCGGCTCCATCCTGAGTTGAATAGCCTCCCTCATTCACACCATCAGTGCTGCATGCCCTGTGGGGGACACACTATCCTTGTCATCTCGGAGGCCCCTTCGAGGTATGATGTCATTGAGAGCTGGCTAAAAGCAGTAAGATTTCAGCTGTGATAGCATCAAGAGGAAGCTAAGGAAAAAGGAGGAAGCGTCGTGCTTATGTTCTTCCTGCCCACTCTGAGCATTCTTGGGTCTCCAACAGGCGCCTGGGCCTCTCAGAGTGATATGCTTAGATGTTCATATTCCTATCATAAAAGCCCTTAAATCGAACTGTTCTCTTACTAATTCTTTCGTCTCCTCCCCACTACTTCTTGCACGCCCTTTCCAGTGTTTGCCAGAAAGCATTCCTGCAGGTCTGGAGGCAGGGAAAAATGTTCTGGGGCTGAGGCTGTAAGACAGCCCTCCCACGTCGTGGGACCAAATCTCTGCTAAGTGCTCTTAGGAGATAAATCTTTGCAGTCATGGATGTTTGCTCAGCGATCGTGGAGTCAGGGTCTGTGGAAGAGCTGTTTGTTTGTTCTTTAAGAGACAGAGGGTCCCCTCTGTCATTTGATAAGGCCAGAGGGGTAAAAATGAAACCTGGGAGAGATACCGTAAGAGTGGTCAGAGCTCTTCTTTGTTCAGAAATGTCCACTGCCCTGAAGCATCCTGATTGAGAGTGGAGAGTTTGCAAATGACTCAGACTCAGGTGTCATTGACTCCTGTGTCCGCACCTAGGATCCAGTCCAATATCATCCCTGTGGAATCTCCATAAAGAGTTCATTTCGATCCAGGGCTTCCATGACCCTATGCTCTGGAGAGGAATTTTAGCCACTGGAGAGGAGGGGAGCTTACCAATGCTCTTAATTCATTCATTCTTTTATTCACTTAACCAATATTTACTTATATTGGAAAAAGAATTGTTTATGTTTTGGGACTCTAACAATTGACTAGTTTCTACCTTTATCATGGTGAATAAAACAGAAAGCCAACACATAATTATAGAATGTCATGAAATATAATATATGGAGCTTCCTTGCTGACTCAGTGGTAAAGAATCTACCCGCAATGCAGAAGACATGGGTTTGATCCTTGGGTCAGGAAGATCCCCTGAGAAAGTAATGGTAACCCACTTCAGTATTTTTGCCTGGGACATCTCATGGACAGAGGAGCCTGGACGAATACAGCCCATAGGGTCACAAAGAGTCAGACAGGACTTAGCAACTAAACAAAACAAAATAGACAGCAAGCAACCAATTGCATAATGTCATGAAATATAGTGTTATAATGCAGGGAAGCCAAAAGTTTCCTTGTGAAAATATGACAAAACATATGGTTCTTCAAAAAACATCATGTTTCACGTTGCCCATAATTTCCAGAAGTTCATGGACCCTCTGAGCCCCTCCATGGGGCTGCTCCCCAGCAGTGGTTCCCAGGCCCACAACTAGTCATGATTTAGGAGGGCTCAGATGAGGTCTGAGAGTCTTTTTTCAAAGTTCCGCTGGTGACTCTGCTGCACACGGTTCAGAGTCACTGTTTTAGAGGAACTGACTTTAATCTACTTTATATCAAGGAAGAAATACATTAGTGATAAAAGGCCTGCAAAGAAAGATAAGCCAAGATACATGACACCTGGCTGAGGCCTGCACTGGGAGGGGGAGCGCTCCAGTGTTTGTGTTCCGTGGTCTATCCTGTAAAGTCTCCAGCCTGGGAAGCTGCAGGTCAGAGTGCCGACATCTTTATTTGCACAGTGCTTAGGCCAACTCTTAATCTGGCACCTACCCCTGCCTTTTTTTTTTTTTTTTTTTTTTTGGGACTTTAGTTCCCTGATCAGAGATCAAATCTGCTCTCTTTGCAGCGCAAGTCTTAATCACTGGACCGCCAGGGAAAGCCCTCCCACCAACTCTTTTTTTAAAAAACCCATATCCCTTTTGGATCTAAATGAAAATTTCATCGTTCACTGAAAATTCTAAAATAAAGTCCTAGTGGAGGATAATCCTTAAGGAAGAATCGTATTTTCATAAACCAAGACATTGTTCAGCCTGCATCCTAAAATGTCTATTATAAAAGCATCAAGATTAAGATGACATGTTTCTGCTCAGCGTACTTTTCTAATACATACACACAGAGCATGTCCTTCCCCATCCCTTTTCACTCCTTTTTAGATCCTCCCACTAAATGTGATGCTTTACAGCTTACGACAAAGGTTAGGCATTTTTGTTTCCACTGTTAAGATTTCTAGGTAGGAGAATAGACAGATGGGAGAAGGAAGGGGGAAGTTGAGAGGCAAGGCGTTTTGTGTAAAGACACACATGCTTGATTTCATTCCCTACTGAAATCCCATTAAAATGCTAGCAAAGAGATACTTTTTTAAGGTACAGACCTATGTGAATGGGGGAAATGGGAGAGTGGGAGGCAGCAGCAAAATTTGAAACCAGAAAAGCAGCTAGATAAGCGGTTATTTACTTAGAAAGTTGAATCCTCAGCCAACAGTACAGCATGTGGAAAACCAGCTTGGTTTATAAGATAGAATTCCCCAGAGTTCCTGGCAGTACTGTGTACTTCTGGAAGAAGAAGTGGGGCTGAGGGCTGATAAAATTAGGAGAACTGCTGCAAGGCCTGTTTATGAAGCAGTCACACCTCCAGATTCCTTCTCCAAGTCTGTCTGCACAGCCAGGCAGTAGCCTCTTCCCCGTTCTGGCAAAGACAGAAGAGGGTGCTGCCAAGGGTCTCTGGCCCCAGAGAGGCAGGCACAAGCGCTGCCAGCGTCCCCGGCCACCATCTTCCCTCTCGGCTCCCAGCAGGCAGGCAGCCAGACCTTCAGCCTTTGGACAGGAGCATGGTAGAGTCTCCTCTGATAACGCGACCAGCCCCAGAGGAAAAATTTAAAGATACTAATAGGGCAGATCTGCAAGGAAAAGGCTCAGACTCACCAAGTGAAGGTTACTGTTGACAAGTTCACCGATAGCCCAGAGCTTCCCACAAGATTTTCTGTCCCCTGGCCCCAGATATGAACAACTCTCCATAAAATGGGGATGACAATATCCTCACCTCATAAGGATGAGATGAGAGTATTGTCATCTAGTTGCTCATTCATGTCCAACTCTTTGGAATCCCACGGACTAGGCTTTCCTGTCCTACACTGTCTGCCAGAGTTTGCTCAGACTCAGGTCCACCGAGTCGATGATGCCATCCCACAGTCATAGCCTCTGTCACCCCCTTCTCCTCCTGCCCTCAGTCTTTCCCAGCATCAGGGTCTTTTCCAGTGAGTCGGCTCTTTGCCTCAGGTGGCCAAAGTTTTGGAGATTCAACTTCGGCATCAGTCCCTCCAATTGAATATTCAGGGTTGATTTCCTTTAGGATTGACTAGTTTGATTTCCTTGCTGTCTAAAGGACTCTTAAGAGTCTTCTCCAGCACCACAATTTGAAGGCATCAATTCTTCAGTGCTCAGCCTTCTTTATGGTTCATCTCTCACATCCGTACATGACTACATGAGAACAGGGTTGATTTCCTTTAGGATTGACTAGTTTGATTTCCTTGCTGTCTAAAGGACTCTTAAGAGTCTTCTCCAGCACCACAATTTGAAGGCATCAATTCTTCAGTGCTCAGCCTTCTTTATGGTTCATCTCTCACATCCGTACATGACTACATGAGATGAGATGGTACTTGTGAAATCCTTAAAGCAGTGTCTGGCAAATAGTAGAGTATTATCATTATAGAGAGATATACAGACAGATAAACGAAGGATTATCAGAGCTCTAAAAAAATCATCTAATATAAACAACAGAGACATAACAAATTAAAAGTAAAGTTGTTTGGAGATTCTATCACTTAGAACAAGAACCAAAACCCACCCACCCCTAACCCATCATTTATTTAATATAGCTATAAAAACTACATTTATGTGGAAATATTATGTAGAGATAATATAACAGATTATATCTATTTTATATATATATACACAAAGAGTTCTTGGAAATTGGAAATAGAAGAAGTTAAAATTGAGGAAATTTCCCACAAAGAAAAGTGAAAGAGATGAAAACTTGTACAGAAAAGAGAAGACAATTAAATCAGTTCAGGAGTTCTGACAGTCTAGTATAGAAGTTCTAGAGAAAGAAAAAGGAGATAGGAGAGAAAAAAAAAAAATCAAAGAAATAATTCAATAAAATTTCCCAGACCTGAGATATTTTCTGATTTAGAAAGGTCATGAGTGCCCAGAGGAGCCAACATAAAGATACGTGATTGGAAATTTTCAAACACTGGATTAAAGCAACTCTACCATTTTTAAGGAGAAGAGAAATCAGATATAAAGTAGTTAAGAATCAGGTAGTGGGGGGTTTCCCAATAGCAGCACTGGAAGAAAGAAGGGAATCAACTCAAACAACCAATCAAACATTTCTTTGCATTAACTATCCTTCTGGTAATAAGGTTTCACAATGTGTGTGTATACTAAATCTTCATATTGTATACTTTAAACTTGCACAGTGTTATAATACATCTCAATAAAGCTGGAGGGGAGACATGCAAACTAAAAGAAGAAATAAAATGAAATAACAGAAACATTAAGTAATCAGATAACAGGATAAAAGGTATTTTATTGAAAATATGTTTTCCCAAATACATATTTGGAGAAACATGGGCTTATCTAGGAAATATTAGCCATGGGTATTAACAAATAAAACATTAAATGTGAAAGAAAAGAACTCACAGAGTCAAAGTCTGAAGAATTTCTTTCCTGTGCACTGTTTTCTGAAAGCTGCTAGAGGATGTGCTCCACCAAAATGAGGGAGTAAACCTATAGGAAGGCAGAAGCTGCTGGAACTCTGAAGTCCAACTCAGGATGGAGAAGGGAAGCCTCAGATGATGAGGAAGGGAGATGCAGGAGAAGAGACGGGCACCAGTGGCAGAAAGCAGCCAGTCAAGGCCAAGTACCCTGGAAGGCTCTAGGAGAGGTGCTTTGTAATAATCATTAGAGAAACAGATGTATCTGATCCTCTTGGGAGAAGACATGGATGACCTGCTGCAGAATCTGGGGCTGAATTAAGAAATTCACAGTGGCCCAGATGAAAAACCCAATAACTCTTCTAGTGAAAACAAAAAGCAAGGAGATGGAATTAAAGGTAGTACCTAGTTCAGCTGTAGGTAGCTTTCATAGCCTGGTAAAGAATAAACACTGATCTGATCCAATTACAGTGTTATTAGATTGGGAGTTTTAGGGCTGGGAGGAAAGTATGTGCGCAGTAGGGGTTGGTGACCAGGAGATAGAGCAGATTCTTTAAGCATTTATAATAGGAAGTCACTAGATAATGCCTAAAACTGGAAAAGAAAAAAGTATAATACAAGTATAGGCTTCCCAGTTGGTTCAGTGGGTGAAGAATCCACTTGCAATGCAGGAGCCACAGGTTCCATCTTTGGGTCAGGAAGATTCCCTTGGAATAGGAAATGACAATCCATGCCAGTACTCTTGCCTGGGAAATCCAATGGACTGAGGAGCCTGGCAGGCTACAGTCCACAGGGTCACAAAGAGTCGGACATGACTAAGCGATTGAGGACACACACAGGGATATTATCTAGAGACATAAATGTAAATACCAAAATAATCTCAGTTGAGAGAATAAAACTGGTTGCTTCTGGGGAGGGAGAATTTAGGGCTGACAAGCAATGGGCTGCTTTTAGTTTTTAATAGCAGAGCTAAAAGTATTTGGTTTTATTAAAAAACCTGTTGTATGTGTACGACTTCAAATAAGGTGGGGAACTTAAAGTTTTACACGTGTTAATTCAGTAAGAACTATATCTCTTCCTTTCACACCTAGGTGGAGTGGAACAGCCTTGGAAACATTCAGATTAGTTTTGTTGTCGCTTTGTGGTTGTCTTTTTTTTTTTTTCCTTGCACACACTAAAGGCCAGACTCCTTTGTGTGACCTTTCAAGCCTAAGCAATTACAAAGGCTTTAGAAACCTGGCCTTCCCAAAGCAGACTTAGAACATGGTCTGGAAGAAGTGGCAGTCAAGGACTGCGGCCCTGTGAAATAGGTGGCCCCCAAATCATCCTTCTTTTAAATTTTTGAGATGTTTTCAGTGCCCTGCCTTTTTCATTTTTATTCTAATTTATTATTTTTATTTGGCTTTGCCTGGTCTTAGTCAGAGCACCAGAGAAGGCAATGGCACCCCACTCCAGTCCTCTTGCCTGGAAAATCCCATGGACGGAGGAGCCTGGTGGGCTGCAGTTCATGGGGTGGCTGAGGGTCGGACACGACTGAGCGACTTCACTTTCACTTTTCACTTTCATGCCTTGGAGAAGGAAATGGCAACCCACTCCAGTGTTGTTGCCTGGAGAATCCCAGGGATGGGGGAGTCTGGTGGGCTGCTGTCTGTGGGGTTGCACAGAGTCAGACACAACTGATGCGACTTAGCAGCAGCAGCAGCGGTCAACGCATGTGGCATCTAGTTCCCCAACCGGGGATCGAACCTGGGCCCTTTGCATTGGGAGCTGAGTTTTAGCACTGGACCACCAGGGAAGTCCCCAATGCTCTGCTTCCTGTCTTGTCTTTAGCCCCCGATTGACTGGCCCTGAAGAAAGGCATGCCCCTGGCACAAGCAAGGGTGTGCGTCCTGGCTCTTTCCCCCTCTTTGGGCTCTGAACATCTTCATGCAGAAGGCAATAGACAAGAGACTGTCCAGAGCCCTTGATGCATCTGGAAAGTTACTAACAAGTACAGCGCCTTTCCTGTATCCCTGCAGCACTAGCCTCTCCTGTCCCTGACAGTTCAGCCTGCTGTTACATCCTTTCCCCAAAGAGTAGCTGTGAACGTGTGTGTGGGAGGAGGGTTGTGTTGGTTGTTTTATTTTGTTTGCATGGTTTGGGCTTATATTCTCCAAGTAGATGGCAGATTCCCAGAGGGCAAAGGCCCATCCTGTACTTTGGGGTCCCTTGCACATAGTGCAGAGCTGGACATCCAGTTTAGGATCGGTGAAAATTCCCTAAAGCCATAACGACATAGGGATTTCCTAAGGGATGGGACAAGAGTGGGTGCTGACCCTTGGTTTTGTTCACTGCCGTGTCCCCAGCACCTAGAACAGTGCCTGGCACACAGTAGGGGCTCAAAGAAATTCATAGGATTGATGCGTGAATGCTCCTAAGAGAAAAGCTGGAGTGGAATTATTGGTTAGAAATACTGATTTATCTGGAAGTCCCTGGGAAAAGCTCCCCACTAAGTGACTGGAGTGAAAAGCAGGAAGAAGAATGCAGCCCCCACCTTCTCACCAAGATTCTCCAGGGCAGAGTGTGAATGGGCAGACTCACTGGAGGATGGTTGAGTAAATATTTAAAGCCTTACAAATATGCATTACCAACTATTCCTATCTAAGAACACTTTTGCTCAAGAAATAGAGCAGAGATAGGTAGGCCCAAGGTGGATGAACACAAGCTTTTACTGAAGCATTATTTGTAACAGAGAAAACGGGAAATGACCTAAACGCTTAACAATAAGGGAGAGATTAAAGAAAATGTTTATTCAGTATTGCTTAATGAAGAAAGGAAGACAAAATTATACGTGCCTTTCTTTTGTGATAAAACATATGTATGTGTGCATATATGCATGTGAGTTATACATAAATATAAATAGAAAAATATCAGACAGATGCATATGAAATGATTACACTATGAGAGAATTAGTTTGGATTTTGTCATTTGTCCCTAAGCTTGCATTGTTTTCATATTTAGGGGAAATACATTTTATTTCTTTAAATGACCATTTATATCTAAGATTTTATGAGTATGTGTGCTCACTTGCTTCAGTTGTATCCAACTCTTTGATACCCTATGGACTATAGCCCACCAGGCTCCTCTGTCCCTGGGATTTTCTGGGCAAGAATGCTGGAGTGGGTTGCCATGCCTTCCTCCAGGGGATCTTCCTGACCAAGGAATTGAACCCATGTTTCCTGAGGCTCCTGCATTGTAGGTGGATTCTTTACAGCTGAGCCAACTGGGAAATCCATAAGCAAAATTTCATTAAGAATTTAAATAGGTCAAAAATATTAGAGTAAGATTATAAATTTTGGTGTCTACATCATTTTACATATAACCCTTTGGTATGGATGTCTTAGGTAGCAAAGATGCTGAAGCACTTAGTTTGTCACGTGAGCAGACAGTGGTGCTGGGGGCCCCTCTCTCCCAGGAAAGGCTTGATGGACAGAAGAGATGTATAAAGTCTAAGGACTCAGGGTGCAGAAGCTCTTAATGGATTTAGTGGGAAGGGAGGGAAGGAATATAGCACTTTAAGGAGATTGGATGTGACAGTAATGGGTACATGAAGGTAAGGACATATGACAGGAAGATTCGCAAATTCTGAGGGCCTTGGACCCCGATAGGAGAGCAAGCAGGGAGTTCGTCCTACTTAGTATCCCAGGGTCTCTACTCTGTCCATTTCCTAGGGCAGATCCAGCAACAAAACCACCATTTGCTCAGAAATTAGAAAGTGTAGAATTAGGATTTTTTTTTCCACTGATGCCAAAGTAAACCTGTTCATGAGATAATTTAGCCAGTAGAGAAAGAGTCCAAAGAGGAAATAAGACTCACCTGCGATCCCCCTACATCTAGGTTTGCCAGATGTAGCAAAGAAAATGGACATGCAATATTTGAGACATACATGCACAGAAAGTTATTCGTTGTTTATCTGTAATTCAAGTTTAATAAGGTGCCCTGTATGTTATCTGGCAACCTTACCATCAAAGAAGACAAGGATGGCTAGCTTCACTCACCACCCCAGCCCTCTCCCACCCCACTTCTGATACCCCTTTAGCCTTGGAGCTCTTACTTTATTTACCACACTGGATTCTATGCCTTAAAACAAAACCTACTCTGTGGCAAGGCCACTGAGAGATATGAAAGAAGCAAAAAGCAGGTTTATAGAAAGACAAAGACTAGACTGAGTTGTTTACAATAAGTGCTAAACAGTGAATTTGATGGGTGCTTTGAGAATGGACTAGATTTTAAATATTTTAAGATGCTTTTGATATGCCTATATATAGTTAAGCAGAATTTCATTAAGGATTTAAATAGGCTAAAAATAACCAAGGACTGAACATTAGGGTAAGATTACCAAGAACGAAAACTCTGGGCTTTCCAATGCCACTGCTCCTCTCAGAAGACGTTCCACGTCACCACCAGTCTCCGCAGGTTAGCAGCAGGGTGTCCCGTCTAGAAGGGCCGGATTTGTCCTGGGCACTGTGCCTCTGCAGACCTCCAGGAAAGCAGACTTGTGGGGACCTGCAAAGCTCGGTGAAGGCCCTTGCTTTCAGGCACCATCCCACAGCACTGATGCCTACCAGGTCAATTCCATCTTCCTGGGAGAAAGCCAGAGCTTGACCCAGTACACCCTCACTGGGCAGAACAGCCTCCAACCTGGACTCAGCCTGGCACCCGATTCAGCAAATTTCAACATTACCAGCCCCCACACCGCCAAAGCCAGAGAACACAAAAGGAATGAGACCCACCCAGAGCCGGCCCTTGGTCCCCCATGCTCTGCAGCCGATCCTCCATCAGAGTTCCTGAGCCTGAGGTTCCTGCTCTTCCATCCTGTTAGAAGCACCTGATACGAAGAACTGACTCATTGGAAAAGCCCCTGATGCTGGGAAAGATTGAGGGCAGGAGGAGAAGGGGATGACAGAGGATGAGATGGTTGGATGGCATCACCAACTCAATGGACGTGAGTTTAAATAAACTCCGAGAGTTGGCGATGGACAGGGAGGCCTGGAGTGCTGCAGTCCATGGGGTCGCAAAGAGTTGGACACGACTAAGCGACTGAACTGAACTGAACCATCTCCCCATCCTCCCTCCTGGCTCCACACATGTCCTTTTCCTCAGGACAAACATCTCTGAAGCCTAGCACCTTCCCTGGGGCTCTCACAATGCCCGCTTAGTGGTCAGGGCCCTCAAATCTCTCTTTCCAAAACTTATGTCAAGAAAGGTGCTACTGAGGGCTCATGGGCTATTCCAGGGTAGATGGGGTGGGGGTGAGGGAGTAAAGAATAGGAAGCAAATCAGGGGTGTTTTCTCCCTTCTATCTCCTCCTAGGTGAGGCAAGGCCTATTTATTTTCTTTTATCAAAGAGTTCTGGGTAATTCCAATTTCTTGCCACATTCCTCCCTATAACCTCTCTCTGTTTTTTGTATCACCAGATGATGACTGCAGCCATGAAATTAAAAGACGCTTGCTCCTTGGAAGAAAAGTTATGACTAACCTAGACAGCATATTAAAAAGCAGAGACATTACTTTACGAACAAAGGTCTGTCTAGTCCAAGCTATGGTATTTCCAATAGTCATGTATGGATGTGAGAGCTGGACCATAAAGAAATCTGAGCACCAAAGAATTGATGCTTTTGAACTGAGGTGTTGGAGAAGACGCTTGAGAGTCCCTTGGACAGCAAGAAGATCCAACCAGTCCGTCCTAAAGGAGATAAGTCCTGAATATTCATTGAAAGGACTGATGCTGAAGCTGAAACTCCAATACTTTGGCCACCTGATGTGAAGAACTGACTCATATGAAAAGACCCTGATGCTAGGAAAGATTGAAGGCAGGAGGAGAAGGGGATGACAGAGGATGAGATGGTTGGATGGCATTACTGACTCAGTGGACATGAGTTTGAGCAAGCTCCAGGAGTCGGTGATGGACAGGAAGGCCTTGTGTGCTGCAGTCCATGGGGTGGCAAAGAGTCAGACATGACTGAGTGACTGAATTGAACAGAGTTTCATGTCTCCCATGCTTATAATTGAACAATATATTTTGGTTTTCCTTTGTTTTTCTTTCTTTCTTCTCTAATGAGTGACTGTGCTTGAGGAAAATACATACAGAATATCATTTCCTGTTTCCAATTTTAGAAAAGACAGGAAAACACTACTGAAAATCAAGGTAATCAATAGGGTTAGGAAAAAACTAAACCTACCCAAGGCCTTTACTAAAGCCACCTCTGTCAATTCCACATTCAAGATATTGACACATACAAATGCTTAGTGAACCTGGAGCCACTTTCCCACTGAATTAAGTGGGTTCTCACTAAAATAATTACCCGATTTCACAGGAACATGCGATTAACCCCAATCCCAAATTCAATTCTGTTAAGTATTCCAAAATGTAATCCTTTAATCCACCTTAATCTCCACCCCCACCCACTTCATTTGGCTGCTAAAATAGGAAAGTCCATCAGGGCAACAGCCAGTCCTAATAGGCACTTTCTAGGGAGGTTAATTGGCAGAGAGGGAGGTTTCAAGCATCCGCAGTACTAAATTCATTTGCTTTTGATGCATTCGGAGTTTAGCACCACTGACAGAAACAGAACTAAAATAAGCAAAATCGCAAACATTTGGTACACATAATAATTTCTCTATACAAATTATTACTTTTGTTTATTTTTTCTTGTGTTTTAAAACCTTAAAATGATGTCCTACTCTTTGTTCTTTTTTTTTCAAGACTCAATTATACAAAAAAAATTATAAGTAAAAAGTAACCATAGTTTTTCAGTTGAAAATTAAAAACAAAAACAGCCACTTTGTACACTGTGCAGGTATCCTGAGACCTCTGGTTTTCCAACTGCAAGAGACTCCCACTGGTGACCAGACAAAGGAACTGGAAATTAAGAAAGGGGGCTTTGAGCTTCATGGAGGATGCTGAGCAGCGTCTTCGACATTCCTTCATCCATTTGTTGCTGTTCTCAAACAGAAATAAACATCAGGGTTTTTGAAGATGTCTGAAGGACGAAAGGTGAGGAGAGCTGCAGCTGCTACTCAAGGTCAAAGCCAAGGAGTTCCCTGATAAATACAGACTGTGAAGAGTTCTGTTCACTCAAGCCCCCCAACCCTTCCTGGTCCACCGCCCTGGCTGTGAGACCTTCCCTATGAGCATCTGGACAATATCTTTCTTGTCTTGCCTCCAAACCCTCACCTTCTGGTCAGAGATTGGGCACCAGGTATCTCACTTTTTAGTCTTCAGCTTTGCTGCACCAAATAGCGAGGATAAATATTTTATATTCCTGCAGGCAGAGGGTTTATAGTAAGAATGCACACAGGTGGCCCAGCCTTAAGCTGGCCCTTGAAGGAGAAGAGAAGGCAACAGGCATCAGAATGCAGAGGAATTTCAAGACCTACTCTTAGAGGAATCGGATGACAGTGTTCCTTGCTGTGAAATGCCGCACTGGCCCCTGTTGCTGCAGGATAGAGTCCTAGACCCTTTACAATCCCATTCCCCACTGCTAGCCCAGACAAAGCACCCCTGGATACTCAGGCAATATGTGAGTTTCTTACAGCTTCTCTTCCAGGACCTCGGCGTGTACCTCCATTTAGTTCTGGAGCTTTCCTTGTGAAGTCGGCCAGCTGGTGGCAGCTGCCTACTTCCCAGGCACTAACCACAGGCTGGAGTCCGATGGCTGCTGGGTGGTCTAGATGGGGCCTCATCTCCAGTTCATGCAATCCCCAGCAGATAATGTCTGCCCTGGCGTTTCCACCCAACCCAACAGATAACGTTAAAAGGTGCTCCTTTTAACGTTATCTGTTCGAACCTTCAAGACTTTTGGCTTTTTGGTCACTGACCACCCTATCCCATGCCAGGCACATGGGCCAAACTCAAAACCCACACCTGCTGAAATGAGACAGGCCTCTCACCAAGGGGCACACCAAGCCATTCACCCTTGACTCCACCCTCAGAAGCCAGAAGAGCAATGTTCCCATTGAACAATGATGATGGTCTTCTGAAAACTCTAGCAATTTCTCTCCCCATCTCCCCTCCTGTCCTCCTTGGCCCATTCCCAGCAGAATCCAGACAGCACCTTATAGTGAATCTCCAAACTGATCTTCTGTCAAATGTGCTGAAGCTGGGGCCAGGCTTCATTCCCATGAGGGCCTCCTCTCCACCGTGGTCCTGCCTGACAGGAACTGAGAGCCTCCTACTTCAGAGCTGTCACAGACCAGCTGAAGTTTTGGCCCTTTTAAGCACCCTGGTGACTGCAGCCATGAAATTAAAATATGCTTGCTCCTTGGAAGGTAAGCCATGAAAAACCTAAACAGCGTATTCAAAAGCAGGGAGTATCACTTTGCAGACAAAGGTCCAGATTGTCAAAGCTATGGTTTTTTTCAACAGTCATGTAAAGATGTGAGAGTTGGACCATAAAGAAGGCTGAGCGCCGAAGAATTGATGCTTTCAAATTGTGGTGTTGGAGGAGACTTTTGAGAGTCCCCTGGACTGCAAGGAGGTCAATTAGTCAATTCTAAAGGAAATCAACCCTGAACATTCAGTGGTAGAACTGATGCTGAACTTTGGCTTGATGTATTGGACTCATTGAAAAAGACCCTGATGCTGGGAAAGATTGAGGGCAAAGGGAGAAGGGGAAGCAGAGGATGAGATGGTTAAATAGCATCACCAACTCAATGGACATGAATTTGAGCAAACTCCAGGAAACAGTGAGGGACAGGGAAACCTGGCATGCTGCCGTCCATGGGATTCCAAAGAGTCAGACATGACTAAGCAGCTAAACAAGAATAATAGCTTTCCCCAGGTTGCCTTTTTTCTTCCTCTAGGCTGTTTCTGACTCCTCTTCTTGCTTCCCCAATTCCTACATCTAATTGAAGTCTAGAGAGTTATCATTCCAATGACTCTAAAGATGCTCTCAGACCATCCACTTCCCTCCTCGTGGAAGGCAGCAGCTGTGGCTGTGACTGAGTGTGGTTTAGTGCCCTGGAGCCCTGTCGGCTCTGCTATCAGGAGGATCCAGCACTGTAGCCTCAAGAGTGTGGTCCTCAAAGTTGAGTGTGCACACCAGGAGGGCTTGTCAAAACACAGATGCCCGGGTCCCACCTGCAGAGCTTTTCGGTCAAGGGGTCTGGAGTGGAGCCCGTGAACCTGCATTTCTAACAAGTTTCCAGTCATGCTGATGCTTCTGGTCCAGGACAACAACCTGAGTGAGATCCAGCACTCTCACCAGAGAAACTGGAGGCTGAGGGGGTCTTCTTCAGGGACCACCAACCCTGAGGAGGAGAGGACTTCTCTACAGGAAGGCTAGAGTCCTTGGCACCTGCTGGCTAAACCATGAGCAAAAACCTGGGCTCCCCTGCCTCCAACTCTTCCCCCCAATTTCTCTATTTTGACCCCTTCTTTTTCTGTCTCTCCTCACTATGGCTTTGTGTTTTCCTCTCTGGGCCTATGTACATGCTCACAAACACAATTGTATCTCCCTCCCTGGCCTGTGTGCATGTGTGTGCGCACACACTCTTGTGTCTCCCTTTCTGGGCCTGTGTGCATGCACGTGCGCACATACACACACACATGCTCCCCCAGTGATGAGCTGGCATCGGATCTGTAGAGTGAGCTGGCAGCCATCTGGAGTCGCTGGGCCGCCCTGACTGACATATGCTAAAATACAGGCGGTGGAAAGACTCTGGGCAAAGAGACCAATTTGTTAATTTAATTGAGTTGCAAACAACCAGGAAGCCAACAGGGTTTGTCTGAAACCTATTAGGTGTTCTCAGATCAGCACCAGCCAGCTCTGGAGGGCAGCCGGCTCTGTGGGGGCCCCAGGTCTGTTTCCCACTGTGCAGCACAGGGCAGGGAGATGCAAAAGGGCCTTGTCCAGGGTGGGATGGCTTTAGCGAGCCCCGCTTCCTGGGTTGGTGTACTACCCCCCCTTCTTGAGAGCCTGGCTCTCAGGGTGAATGAGTGCCACCTGCCTGGGAGCTCTGTTTTCCTGTTCCAGAGCAGCATGGAGCTGAGGACTGACTGACTTGGAGTACAAAACTGGCCTTCTTATTGTACATGTTTGCCCTGAACTGAAGGGTTTCCTGGCATGAAGGATTTTCACCGCTAAAACAAAACAGTCCCAGGCAACAGAATAGTTGGGTACTCTATCTTGACCTCAGTTCAGTTCAGTTCAGTCACTCAGTCATGTCCAACTCTTTGCGACCCCATGAATTGCAGCACGCCAGGCCTCCGTGTCCATCACCAACTCCCGGATTTCACTCAGACTCACGTCCATCAAGTCCGTGATGCCATCCAGCCATCTCATCCTCTGTTGCCCCCTTCTCCTCCTGCCCCCAATCCTTCCCAGCATCAGAGTCTTTTCCAGTGAGTCAACTCTTCACATGAGGTGGTCAAAATACTGGAGTTTCAGCTTTAGCATCACTCCTTCCAAAGAACACCCAGAGCTGATCTCCTTTAGAATGGACGGGTTGTATCTCCTTGCAGTCCAAGGGACTCTCAAGAGTCTTCTCCAACACCACACTTGACCTCAGTCAGAGCTAATTTTGCCTGGCATGTTCTCCAGGCCTCCACCTGGGATCAGGCCCGGCCTAGACTCCACTGGAGACTTCATCCTTCCTTGCCGAGCTCCTTGCTAGCCAGCCCTGCTTCCCTCACTTCTGGGAACACTCCCTCAATCAGTCAACTATGGGCACCAAATCCTTGTCTCAGGCTCTGCTTCTAGGGAACTCCTCCGAGACATCCATCTTCCACACTCATGGCCACTGTGAACAAACTACAAATGAGGAGGGTGTTCAGCACTGCTGATGGTTTGGGGACTAAGGAAGGTTCATGATGGTTATAATAATAAAAGGTATTATTGTTGGTGATTGTCAGGGGGTCTTAGCTTTATTGTGAGGTCCCCTAACTCTAAGTGTCAGAGTGCCTCCTAAGTGTCAAGACTATTCTTTGCCACTTGTCAAAGAATTTGTGCCCTAGTCATGCAGAACACAGAGAGCCTGAGGCTAGGAACAATTTCTTTTCTATACTTTATGTTGGGCTTCCCTGGTGGCTCAGACAGTAAAGAATCCACCTGCAGTGAGGAAGAACTGGGTTCATTCCCTGGATTGGGAAGATTCCTTGGAGGAGGAAACGTCAACCCATGAAAAGAGTGAGATCGTTTTATGAAAGAAATGAGTGAGCTACTTTTATGTTAGGTGCTTGCTGTGTGGGTTCACAGGTGGTTCAGTGGTAAAGAATTCGCTGGCCAATTCAGAAGCTGCAGGAGACCCAGGTTCAATCCTTGGGTCAGGAAGATCCCCTGGAGGAGGAAATGGCAACCCATTCCAGTTTTCTTGCCTGGAGAATTCCGTGGACAGAGTATGCTGGTGGGCTACAGTCCTTGGGGGGGGTCACAAAGAGTCAGATACGACTGAGCGACTGAGTGCTTCCTGTGTAGTCAGCATTGCTCTGACTTTGTGAGGCAAAGAGAAATGAGTGAGGTACAGGCTCTGCCCTCCTCCATAGCTGTGTTGATAAGATAGTTTCAGAGGCAACGTCTTGGGAGGGCACACGGGGTAGTGCTGGGGCTTGCTGAGTGCGTGAGGGGGCAGGAATGCAGAGGAGGGATTGCACAGAGTTCACGGTGGGTGAGTGCCAGCTGGCTTCCCAGGGGAAGGGCTGCAGTTGGACTCTAAATGGGCAAAAAGGCCCGGCCTAGACTCCACTGGAGACTTCATCCTTCCTTGCCGAGGTCCTTGCTAGCCAGCCCTGCTTCCCTCACTTCTGGGAACACTCCCTCAATCAGTCAACTATGGGCACCAAATCCTTGTCTCAGGCTCTGCTTCTAGGGAACTCCTCCGAGACATCCATCTTCCACACTCATGGCCACTGTGAACAAACTACAAATGAGGAGGGTGTTCAGCACTGCTGATGGTTTGGGGACTAAGGAAGGTTCATGATGGTTATAATAATAAAAGGTATTATTGTTGGTGATTGTCAGGGGGTCTTAGCTTTATTGTGAGGTCCCCTAACTCTAAGTGTCAGAGTGCCTCCTAAGTGTCAAGACTATTCTTTGCCACTTGTCAAAGAATTTGTGCCCTAGTCATGCAGAACACAGAGAGCCTGAGGCTAGGAACAATTTCTTTTCTATACTTTATGTTGGGCTTCCCTGGTGGCTCAGACAGTAAAGAATCCACTGCAGTGAGGAAGAACTGGGTTCATTCCCTGGATTGGGAAGATTCCTTGGAGGAGGAAATGTCAACCCATGAAAAGAGTGAGATCGTTTTATGAAAGAAATGAGTGAGCTACTTTTATGTTAGGTGCTTGCTGTGTGGGTTCACAGGTGGTTCAGTGGTAAAGAATTCGCTGGCCAATTCAGAAGCTGCAGGAGACCCAGGTTCAATCCTTGGGTCAGGAAGATCCCCTGGAGGAGGAAATGGCAACCCATTCCAGTTTTCTTGCCTGGAGAATTCCGTGGACAGAGTATGCTGGTGGGCTACAGTCCTTGGGGGGGGTCACAAAGAGTCAGATACGACTGAGCGACTGAGTGCTTCCTGTGTAGTCAGCATTGCTCTGACTTTGTGAGGCAAAGAGAAATGAGTGAGGTACAGGCTCTGCCCTCCTCCATAGCTGTGTTGATAAGATAGTTTCAGAGGCAACGTCTTGGGAGGGCACACGGGGTAGTGCTGGGGCTTGCTGAGTGCGTGAGGGGGCAGGAATGCAGAGGAGGGATTGCACAGAGTTCACGGTGGGTGAGTGCCAGCTGGCTTCCCAGGGGAAGGGCTGCAGTTGGACTCTAAATGGGCAAAATCACAACACGGGGAAGGAGACAGCAGAGGTGTCCTAGGAGGGCATGGTCTGAGGCAGGGAGCCCTGGGGTGTCTTAGGAAGTCTGAGCAGGGATGTTTTTATGGTGGGAAGGCTTGCAAAAGGAGGGAGGAGTTGGGATCTGGGGACTTCCCTCAATGCTGAGGAGTTAGTGCCCTGTTCAGCAGGCAGATGGATGGTTCCCAGCAAACTGGGATTTCTGAGGAGAAGACGGATGGGGCCAAACCTCCTCTGATGACTGGGAACACCTCCTTTCCCTGAGGAGTGTGGGATCCTGATCACAGGGGCCTAGGCGGGCCTGTCACTTCCTTCCCCTCCTCCAAGGCAACCACAGATGAGATGTGAGAACCCCTGCAGAGAATCAGGAGCTGGAGTTACTCTCCCCTCCCTCGATAAGCCCCTCGTCTTCCCCTCCTCAGCCCATGTTACCCCTTACCCCAGTCCCCTGCCTCCCCAACCCTTCCAAACAGGCAGACCACTCTTCCCGAAACACGGCTTCCCTCATGTCACTCTCCACCTGGAGGATGTTAGTGTCTACCCACTGCCCACAGGATAAGAGCTGCATGCCTCAGATTAGCTTTCAAATCCCTCTACAATGCCAAATGCTCCCTTTGCCCTTCCTGCCTCCAGTGAATCTCCCTTCCCAAAAGCCCCAGAGCTGGTCAGGTGGGCACGTCCCCAGCTACATCATGGGACCTTGCTTTGTGTCTTTGTTCAAACCTTGCTCCTTTTCTGGGCCTGTCGGATTCTACCCTTTCTCCTCAGAGCCTCCGAAATGTCTCCTCTTGTGATGTCCAGCCACACTGGCGTCGCGCTCTCTACATTTCTCAAGACTTCGTGTGGTAGGTTGTCCGTGGAAGGATGCAGCCAGTGTTCCATTTCTGCATTCGTGTGCTGCTGCTCCCATTAGAAATGGTGGGCTGGGAGTTTGGGGGTTTTGAGCGTTAGCTGCCCTGGACTCCTTGTCTAGTGCCTTACAGTAAACATCGTGCTTTCCTTCTCCCCAACCCAGCGTCAGTAGATTGCCTTCACTGCCTGTCGGTAAGTTGACTCAAGTTTGGTTTGGTAATAATTTGGTGATTTCCACCTATATCTCACTGGCCAGAACTGAGTCATGTACCCTCTGCTAGCTGTGAGTGATGCTGAGAAATGCATTAAGAAACAAAAAGAAAAATCCGTTTGCCGTCCATTAGGAACCGAGCTGTGTTCGTGACTTGTTTTGACCAATAGAACTCAGTAGAAGAAATCCTGTGACAATCCAGAATTAGTCCTTAAGAGACCTGGCACTTCTGCTTTCAGAGTCTTAGAAAAGTCACATGAAGAAGTCTGACTGCTCTGCTGAAGAAAGAGACCCAGCCAAGCCAGCTGCCAAGTCAACTGGATCCTCTACACCAGTCAAGCAGCCTCAGCCGAATGTGTGGAGTAGGAACAAACCTTTTGGCTGAGCCCTGTCTGCTTTGCAGAGTCAGGAGCTACTCTTCTGGGGTGTTTGCAGTCAGCTCACTTTGGTCTGAGTCCTGGCTCTGCCGTTTTAACAAGAGCTACTTGCTTGGAGGAAGTGCTCTCTGGCAACAGGCTTTACGCTAAGTACCTACACATATTATCTCATGGAGAGGGGACCATGTCTATCCCCATCCCATGAGGGTCAAGTGATTTCTCAAGTCCACACCTGGTAGGTTGCAGATTTGGATCATCCCCTGTCTTGGAGTCCAGAGTCCAGATTCTAACAAGAGCCTACTGGTTATATGAGCTGCATGACCACGAGCTGCATTGTCCCCTAAGACTCCTTCTCTTAACTGTGAAATTCAGAAAAAAATACAGAATGGATTGACGATGGTGGTTTATGGAGATTAAACGAGGTGGCTCACACATGGGCTGGACACTGAGCAGTTGCCCGTGAAACACTGGTTCCCTTTTTCCCTGGTGTGAAGTAGAAACAATCTCCCAGTCTCTTCCCCACAAATATTGTTTGAAAATCCTGAAACCTCGAATCCTAACGTATAAGTAACCCTGCTAGGCTAGTCCATAAAAACTTGCTTGGACCTTAATGCACCAGAAACCCTGTACACATTTATTGGAATAAAAATGTTTGTAGAAAATAATATTGATACTTAAAGTAAAAGGGAGTTTTCATTTATCTCAGTAATAGCATAGGTTTACAGGGAGTAGGGTGATGAGAAAGAGCCCTGATGTCTTTTTTTTGGCTGCATGGTACAGCATGCTGGGATCTTTCCCTATTGGGGATCAAACCCGTGCCTTCTGCAGTGGAAGAGCTGAATCTTAACCTCTAGGTCACCAGGGAGGTCTGAGTCATGCGAGCTTTGACTTCAAGCTTGAGGAAATCTCAGACACCGCCTGCTGCTGCTGCTAAGTCGGTTCAGTCGCGTCCGACTCTGTGCGACCCCAGAGACGGCAGCCCACCAGGCTCCCCCATCCCTCGGATTCTCCAGGCAAGAACACTGGCGTGGGTTGCCATTTCCTTCTCCAATGCATAAAAGTGAAAAGTGAAAGTGAAGTCGCTCAGTCGTACTTTGGGGCAAATGTTGCTGGCTATTCTGAAGCAGGGAGGGGAACTGATCATAGATGTGGATTTCAGCCTTGAACTCCATCTCTTTCTGCACCTTACAGGATGGCTTGAGGGTTTGCTGTTAGAAGCTTCTATGGCTTAAGGGGACTACGAATGCTTCCCTTGTATCTGCTTTTGCAAGTTCCCCTTTCTCAGAGAGTTCCACGAAGTGTCTGCTGCATAAAGATGACAGTGTAAACTTGCATGCTCTATAGGACAACTGCACTGGCTGTTGGGTGGCTTCTTTACTAGAATTTATTTTGCTTTTGTCTTTGTTTGTTTGTGGCTTATTTCACAAAAAGCTGTCCCTTAGTTTTTCACATGTTTTTGGTTAGCTTTAAACCTGGTTCAGGCCAATAGAAGTATTTCAGACTCAGTTGATCCATGTGTTGATAGATCAGTTGATAATTTTTGTTGGTTTTATATCAGTATTTTCAGGTGCATGTATAACCTTTCAATGGCCTCCTGATTTTTGTGTCTACTTAAAAAGTAGTAAGGAGATCCAACTAGTCCATTCTGAAGGAGATCAACCCTGGGATTTCTTTGGAAGGAATGATGCTAAAACTGAAACTCCATTACTTTGGCCACCTCATGCGACGAGTTGACTCATTGGAAAAGACTCTGATGCTGGGAGGGATTGGGGGCAGGAGGAGAAGGGGACAACAGAGGATGAGATGGCTGGATGGCATCATGGACTCGATGGACGTGAGTCTGAGTGAAGTCCGGGGGTTGGTGATGGACAGGGAGGCCTGGCATGCTGCGATTCATGGGGTCACAAAGAATTGGACACGACTGAGCGACTGCACTGAACTTAAAAAGTCACCACAGCACACCATATTTTCTGAACTTAGGGCATTTTTTTTCATGCTGAAAGTTCAGTAACAGTAGAATGGAGAAATCAAATAGGGTTGGTTCATACAACAGAATAGTATATAACGCTAAAAAGGAACAAAGCACAGCACTTGACAATGTGTAAATCTTAGAAATGTAATACTGAGGGAAAGGAGGTCAGCATGGCAAGGATTTAGTAGTGATGCCTTCTGTTATGGGGAGGCCAGGAGAAACCTGAAGAAGAGATTAGTATGGGATGGACAAGGGAGTTTCTAGGCCACTGATAGTGTCAATTTTTGACCTGAAGGTAATTATGTATGTGTTTGCTTTAGAATATGTTGTCAAGCCACACATTTATGCGCTTTTGACAATGTAAAGGGATCAAAATAATTGCTACGTATACAAGTAGGAATCAGGTAGGAATTCAAGTAGGAATTCAGGCTTTACAAATTTGATCCATTTGCCAATTAAAAACTTCCTGATTTCTCATTTCATCATTTACCTCTGAGTGTGCCCGTTAAGCTTAATTAAAACCCATCCAACCACCAGATAAATCTGAGGATGAGGACTTTAAAATCTGCATATGGCAGAGTATTGCTAGGTATTTGTATGGGCATTGAACTAGGCGGGTGTATCAGGGTTCACCAGCAAAGCAGAACCAGGAGGATGTGTATATACACAGAAAGAGATTAATTATGAGGCTCTGGAAGCTGGATCACGTGATTATGGAGGTTGGCAAGTCCAAAATCTAAAGAGTGGACTGGTGGGCTGGAGACCAGAAGAGTCAATGTTCCTGTTTGAGTCCAAGTGCCATTTGTTATAGAACTAGGAAGAGCAGGTGTCACAGATGATGCTTGAAGGCTGTCTGCTGGAGATTTCTCTCTGGTTTGGTATCAGGGGAGGGCAGTCCTTTTCTTGTATTTCTCTCTGGTTTAGTGGGGTGGGGAAGGGAAGTCCTTCAACTGATTGGATGAGGCCCACCCACTTTCCAAAGGGCAGTCTGCTTCACTCCAAGTCCTCAGTGGAACATGCAAATAATGTTTGACAAACATCTGGGCACCAAACCCCAGCCAAGTTGACACATAAAATTAACTATCACAGTGGGTATCTCATGCTGCCTGGTTTACTCCTCAGACAGCCTCGTGAGTTGGTTATTTCGAATTCATTTTTCACAGAGCATGTAAGCACCCTGTTTGAGGTTGCACAGCTGGTAAGCAGCAGAGGCAGGAGTTAAAGTCGTTCTGACACCAAACACTCGTGGTGAGAAAGTGTTGTGTATTTATTTATTTTTGCATGAGAACCAACCCAAGAAAGATTAAAATGTTTACAGGCTCTATATTTTCATCTTTAAGGACGATAACTTGATTGAATCTCATGGAAAAAATGTATTTTAAGATATAATCCTCCAACTGATCGACAGAAAATCGTCTCTGCTTCACAGTCGTGAAAATGTCATATCTGGGCATACATGAGAGGGGGTAGCTTTCTAGTATGTTACCTGTGAGAGGAGTGAAGTGGGTTGAATGTTGTTTATTTCTGAACTCTGGTACATACCAGGAAGGTGGCTTTGGACAAGCAGACCTCATTTTAGACGGACGAGGATGCGATTGAGCATATATGCTGGAGGAGACTTTAAGGTCCAGTCGGAGGAGTCTATGGCTGATGGCTCTGGCTTTTTATCATGTCTAATCTCACTTTCCCTAGGGGTAGAGCATTATTAGTAAGCACTTAGCTTTACCAACCTTGACTTGAAGGCTCTTTGGAGGTGACACACACATTGAACTAAGAAAGACAGCAAGAAGAAGTGGGAAAGGAGGAGGAGAGAGTGAGGAGAGAGGGAGAGGGGAGAAGAGATGGGACAGATACTTTCTAAGAAAAACAGAAGAGAGTGGGGAGAGAGAAGCTGGTTAAGGAAGTGTGGTTTTTGAGAAAGGAACTGTGATGGGATTAACAAGGCTAAAGAATGGTGAAAGTCAGGGGGACAGGATGAGAGAATCAAGACTGACAAGGGGAAGCATAGTTCCCTTGTGGAAAGAAGGGAGATGGTGCCTGCAGAGGTAGGGTTGGGCAGTTTGGGGACCATAGGAGCATCAGAAGAAGTGTGATCAGCGAGGGTGGTGGGGATCGTCTTGGAGATATTGCCAAGCCTCCTGGTGTGTATATGGTTCTTTTTCTTCTCTACAAGTTGTATGCCAGAGAAAAAAGAGCCTGGACTTAGGTTCCAAAAAATAATTCAAATACTACACCGTATCAATATGAATGCCCATTTCTCTTTATGTGCTATGGTACTACATGCTGTGCATAAAAAGAGAACAGTATGTATCCTTTCTCATAAGACTGCAAGAGAATTGATTATGAAAAAAAGAAGTTCCATGCCCAGAGCTGGGCCCCTTTTCCCCCTCCTCCTTCCCTCCCTTTCCCCTTACTTTCTTCCTTTCCTCATTTTGAGTGTTTCTAGTTTGTCGCTTTTCATGGTGTTAGTCATTGTTTTTTGTCTGTACTTTTCCTCTTGGGGGACTGAAGCACCTGAAGGCAGGGAATGGGCACAATAAGGGGAAGAACAGAAAGACAGCGGCCTGGGAATCAGAGTGGGAGTGGTCCTGGCACTCACACTCACTGACTGTGACCTTGGGCAAGCCGCTGACCTTTCTGGGCTCCGATTTCCTCTCACCTGTTAGCAACACTCACCCTGTAGGATTGTCCTGAGCATCGGGAAAAATAGATGTGCAATGCCTGTCAAAGCTGGCTCCAAACAAATGATTGTCCCTAGAGCTAATACTAGAGTAAGCGCTCAATAAATAACTGAATTCTATGAAGCCCAGTCTCCAGCTGGGCTGGATTTCCAGGGTTTGCCAAGGAAAATCCCCTTTGGGTTGTGCAAACAAAAAGCCGAAAATCTTAGCAAGAGATACCAGCCATAGAGCACACAGCCCAGGAATCCCATCCTCCACCCCAGGGAGAGGCCTGGGGCCCTGAGCGATCAGGGAGGAGGGGCTGGTCCCTTGGCCACAGCAGTCGTCTACTCTGCACAAGTCAGAGAACTTTCTCCACCTCCTTTCATCTGACTTTGAAATGCTGTGATCTGGAGGAAAATTAAAACCCTCCAGATCTTTGTCACATTCCTCAGAGATGAAAGGGAGTCTGGAGTAGATATTTTACACTGTAATTAGCACTTATCAGGAGCTGGAGACAGCTGCTCCCAGCCCAGTCCTCTAGTCCAGGGGGTTTGGGAGTCAGACTTCCCAGGGTGAACCGTATCAATATGAATGCCCATTTCTCTTTATGTGCTATGGTACTACATGCTGTGCATAAAAAGAGAACAGTATGTATCCTTTCTCATAAGACTGCAAGAGAATTGATTATGAAAAAAAGAAGTTCCATGCCCAGAGCTGGGCCCCTTTTCCCCCTCCTCCTTCCCTCCCTTTCCCCTTACTTTCTTCCTTTCCTCATTTTGAGTGTTTCTAGTTTGTCGCTTTTCATGGTGTTAGTCATTGTTTTTTGTCTGTACTTTTCCTCTTGGGGGACTGAAGCACTGAAGGCAGGGAATGGGCACAATAAGGGGAAGAACAGAAAGACAGCGGCCTGGGAATCAGAGTGGGAGTGGTCCTGGCACTCACACTCACTGACTGTGACCTTGGGCAAGCCGCTGACCTTTCTGGGCTCCGATTTCCTCTCACCTGTTAGCAACACTCACCCTGTAGGATTGTCCTGAGCATCGGGAAAAATAGATGTGCAATGCCTGTCAAAGCTGGCTCCAAACAAATGATTGTCCCTAGAGCTAATACTAGAGTAAGCGCTCAATAAATAACTGAATTCTATGAAGCCCAGTCTCCAGCTGGGCTGGATTTCCAGGGTTTGCCAAGGAAAATCCCCTTTGGGTTGTGCAAACAAAAAGCCGAAAATCTTAGCAAGAGATACCAGCCATAGAGCACACAGCC
The DNA here is from genome assembly GCA_006408675.1 of Madoqua kirkii. NCBI lineage: Eukaryota > Metazoa > Chordata > Mammalia > Artiodactyla > Bovidae > Madoqua > Madoqua kirkii. The sequence goes on from SJYC01079020.1 coordinate 45,959, forward strand.
CAGGAATCCCATCCTCCACCCCAGGGAGAGGCCTGGGGCCCTGAGCGATCAGGGAGGAGGGGCTGGTCCCTTGGCCACAGCAGTCGTCTACTCTGCACAAGTCAGAGAACTTTCTCCACCTCCTTTCATCTGACTTTGAAATGCTGTGATCTGGAGGAAAATTAAAACCCTCCAGATCTTTGTCACATTCCTCAGAGATGAAAGGGAGTCTGGAGTAGATATTTTACACTGTAATTAGCACTTATCAGGAGCTGGAGACAGCTGCTCCCAGCCCAGTCCTCTAGTCCAGGGGGTTTGGGAGTCAGACTTCCCAGGGTGGCCTGGCTGGGAGAGTCCCACCTTTCCAGGAGAAATGTTCCAGGTCCTTGGAGGGACTCCTGGCTGGTTTGCTCTTGTCCTGCTCATGGCCTCTGAGTGGACAGGACTTTTTCCTCCTGGACATGAAGGTGTCTAACTAAGGACACACTTGGCTGCCTTCAGTGACACCTCACTCAAAGTCCCACCCCTCTGACTATCTGGACCCTGACCCCAGTGCACTGTCCTGTGGGAAAAAGTCCTTGCATGCATGCTAAGTCACTTCAGTCATGTCCAACTCTTTGTGACCCTATGGACTGTAGCCCTCCAGGCTCCTCTGTCCATGGCATTCTCCAGGCAAGAATACTGGGTGCCCAATTCCAGGGGATCTTCCTGACCCAGAGATCAAACCTTCACCTCTTACGTTTATTTTTAATTTGTTCTCAACCCTGCCTGATTCATGGCCTTTAACCTGGTCCTAGTCACCATTCTCTGGGTCCTGAGCCCTTGCAGAAATCTTCTAAATGTTTTGCTGCATTTGCTCACAATCCATTCACCAGGCCAGAGAGCTCTCTTCAAAGGGCAGTACTGACAATCTCGACCTCACTCACCCTACCCTCACCCCCGAAGCCTTCAGTGGCTTTACGCAAGCCCTCCAGGATCTTACGATAGCCAAGCAAACACCGCACTAGTTACCTGGCAGTGCCAGTCTTCCCAGGTAGATTATAAGCCCTACAAAGGCCTGAACGAGGCTGACTTGGTTTCCATTCCAAGTCCAGGTCCTCGCACATCAATACGTTTGGTTGAAAGAGTGAATGAATGGGTGAGGGAATGCCTGTGAGTAGCCTTGAGAGTTAATCAAGCAATGTTGTATTTCGTGTCTATTCTGGGTGTGGTTTTCTGGTGTTGGATCCCCAACAGGAGGCTCTGTGTGCACATGGCTTACTCAGGAAGGGAACCCTGGGACACTGGTAGGGGAGCTGAGGGGAGTCAAGGGTGGTGGAATAACAGTGTTTTACCTTTGTCTGTCCCTCCCCCACACACCCCAGCACCGAGTTCCTAAAACTCAGGGCACTTACTGAGTAACTGGAGTGTCTTGTGTTATTTATAAGGACCTCCTAGCAACCATACCTGAGCTTTGGCTAATGAGGGCAGTCTTAGAGAGCCCCTAGGTAGCTGTCAGGATGGGGGCTGGTCACCAGAAGAACCAGCCACATGATTAGAATTTTCAGCCTCATCTCCTGCCTCCACAGAAAGGAGAGGGGCCAGAGAGTGGGTTCAATCACAGATGGCCAAGGATTTAATCAATGAAACTTGGATGAAACCCTTTGAAAGTGAGGTTCCTGTTTGATTAGTATATAGATGTCCTGAGGTTTCCCCAGTGGTCCAGTGGTAAAGAGTCTGCCTGTCAATGCGGGGGACATGGGTTCAATCCCTGGCAGGGGAAGATTCCACATGCTGCAGAGCTACTAAGCCTGAGCATCACAGCCAACTACTGAACCTGTGCTCCGGAGCCCGAGAGCCACAGCTACCTGCCCACTCTAGAGCCTCTGAAGCCTGTACACCGCACCCAGAGAGCAGAGCCCTGCTTGCCACGACTAGAGAAAGGCCTGAGTGCAGCAATGAAGGCTCAGTGCAGCCAAAAATAAGTAAACGAAGAATTTAGAAAATTACACAGTTGTCTTGGGAGACTGTTGTACCCTGACTCCACATGGGGTCGGAGGCTAATGCTCTCTGGCCCCTTCTAGACCTTGCCTCATGTGCCTCGCTATCTAGCTGTTCATTTAGACCATTTAAAATAAACTATGATCATACCTGGGCTTCCCAGGTGACATTAGAGGTAAAGAACCCGCCTACCAATGCAGGAGATGTAAGAGAGGCAGTTTCGATTGCTGATGAAGATCCCCTGGAGGAGGGCATGGCAACCCATTCCAGGATTCTTGCTTGGAGAATCCCCATGAAGAGAGGAGCCTGGTGGGCTACAGTCCGTGGGGTTTCAATGAGTCAGACACAACTGAAGTGACTTAGCACACAGCCATGCATAATCATAATTACAGTTATTTGAGTTGTTCTAGTGAATTTCTGAACCTGGGTGCGGGGTGATGGTTATGAGAAGCCCTGAATTTGCAGTCTTCCAGGCAGAAGTGTGAGTAGCCTGGGGACCCACTGCTTGCATCTGGCATTTGAAGTATGGGTAGTTTTGTGGGACTGAACCCTTAACCTGTGGAGTTTACACTAATGCCCAGTAGCAAGTGTCAGAGTTGAACTGAACTGTTGGACACCAGTTGGTGTCAGAGAATTGGAAAATTATTGATTGTTGTTAAAATGAAGCACCAAGTAAGACAAAGTCCCACGTTTCAGCCTGAACCCGATGAAGGGGTGTCTCAGGGATGTGCCCACTGAGGCTGGAAATCCAGGGTCTTCATAGACATGGAGCCTTCCATCATTGGTTAGGAAGCTCCCACCAGGACTTTTCACACAGTACCTACTCTGAGGGTGGGGAGAGTGGGGAGAGCTAACTCTTAAAGTAAGGGCTTGAAGACAAAGAGACAGGGGTGAGGGCTGTTAGAGCTGAAAGGATGCAGGGAGAGGTGGTACCCACACAATGAGGAGGGATGAAGGGCACCTGGGGGGAGCATCAGCCTTGTCTGCCGCAAGCTCCTTACTCTGGGGACATGTTGGCAGGGAGACAATCCTCCAGCCCACTGGGACTTTGGGTCCTTATCCTCCCAACATGAATTGAGCAACTCCCTTGTGCCTCCCCTAGGGGCTCCAAAGACATAGGGCCCAGTCTCTATCCTTCTGCCATTCATTCCCTCACCTTGGCATGTGACCCTCTGATATTTCATTGGCAGGAAGGGAGCATCTTATGAATAGTTTGCTATTCATAGTAAAATTCTGAAGTGTGAAGATCATTTTCTTTTTAAAAATAGACTACCATACATTAACTCAAAATAATGGCTCTCGCCCTTATGTCTGTACTGACATTTTTCCTAGATTCACGAAGACTGGCACCAATGGCCTGAAACTCCCAAGTCCCTGCCTGTGACCATGTGACGTGGCCGTGAGCACCACGTGAGAACAGCTGCAGCTATGGGGGACCAGATGCTTGTCTGTGAGCACTGGCCTCCCCTTGTATGAGGCCCAGGGGCCCAGGGATCTCTGAGAACTGTCAGGAGAAGGGTGATGCCATGGTTCCAGGCTGCCTGTGGGGTGGCGGTTATGGGGAGGCAGCCGGGGATGGTCGTGTCCTGCTGCAGCTGAGCCAGACATTTGCAGCCACGGGGCATGGTTCCAGTTGCTGACTGCTCTCCGTTTTCTGCTGGTGACAGATCATTAAAGCCAGGCTCTGCCCTGCTCCCTGCCACCTCGTTTGAATATTAATTGCAGCCAAAGCAAATTAAAAGAGCAAATCTGCTATTCCCGAAACCTGCCATGCATAACAGAGCCAAAGGCAAGTGATTTTATTTGTGTGCAAGATATTTCACAGGGCTGCTCTCTTCTGCGAGTGTGAGGGAAGGATGACTGCCTTCGGAATAAGAGGCGATGGGTGACAATCAAATGGCCGGGAAGTGACTGCTGGGAGACTAACAGATCCCAAGACATCCGGCTTTAAGATTCGCAGGGGAGGAAGAGGAAGAAAATGCCTTCATCCTGATTGGCCAGGGCCTGAGTTTGCTCTGTGGCTGCCCACCAACCAGAGCACTGGTCACATGCATGTCCCAGAGTCCCATCCATCCCGTGACATGTCAGATCAAAGCCAGAATAATCTGTCTCCTGGTTGCAGCCCCTCAGCGGCTCCCCACGGCAAATGACTGGTGTCAGAACGGACCCTTTGTCCTCACCGCCTCCTTGAAATATGCAGAAAGGATGTGTCTGGGGAGCAGGAGCTGCCAAGGTTTGCTTGGGAAGCCTTGAATGAGAATTTATGTCACTTCTTCAAGGCAGTTCCGTACTGGGTTGATTAGCCAAGAGGAAAACAAGGCATTTACCTAGGGAAACAGCAAAGCAGGCTGAAATAAAAGGTGGAGAATTATTAAACTTTTGGTGTTTAACATTTCCCTCAATGTGGAAAAATGTGAACATCGGTAGGCTTCCTTTTGTATCATTTTAATCTAGATGTATGTGTGGGAGTGGGCTGCAGCAGACTGTTTTCTTAGAGCTCTAGAGCTCTTAGATGCCCTCTTCCCCACAGAAAGCTAGAGAGTGGGAGAAGGTGGGGCATTCATGATTTGTGTAAGAATTTTCCTCTCTGGTTGGCACAAGTAAGGTTTAGAGTTGTTTGTTTGGAAAAGCCACATTTCCCTTATAGTTCAGTTGGTAAAGAATCTGGCTGCAATGCAGGAGACATGGTTAGATTCCTTGGTCAGAAAAATCCCCTGGAGGGGAAAGGTAACCCATTCCAGTATTCTTGCCTGGAAAATTCCATGGACAGATGGGCCTGGTGGGCTACAGTCCATGGCGTTGCAAAGAGTTGGCCATGACTGAGCAAGAGAGAAGAGAGAGAGAAAGCCCAGAATGCGGCTTACTCCACTGGGGTATGAATGATCTTTCCTGGGGCCTAAGCATGTCCTGCCCACTGACCACTTGAATGCACATCCGAATCACCTGCAGGGCTTGTTACAAACAGATCACCAGGCTCCATCCCAGAGTGTTCAGGAGAAAAGCCCTGACTGTAGCTTCTGCCACTTGCTTTGGTGTAAACATTTCCATCTTGGCCAGTTTCAAGTTATTAGCATGATGTGATGAGATGGGCATGATCAGCCCTCCCAGGACCCCAGGGAGGGTTGATTTACTGATGGGAAACAGGTCTATAGCTGAGGATTCTGCTAGAATGACTCAGAGATCCAGCCACCACCAGGCAGGCCTTATGAGGATTCTCAGTTGAAGAATGAGGAGCAGAAAGCATGAGGGAAGAGGGGCCAGAAGGAAATAAATGGATGTTCCTAGAAGAAAGAATGCTTACACCTGGCCTGCCGTTCTCTCACCTGCTCACCTGGGTCACAAAGCTTTGTTACATGTGTGTGCTTTTAAGAAGTTATATGTGTATATATAAATGTCTTTTTCCTGTTTCATAAAGTTAAATTTTAAAAGGATGTAAAAAAGAAAATAAACATCATGGATTATCTCACCATGTAGAAATAAACACTATGACATTTGGGTGTATATTCTAGTTTTGTTTTGCTTTGTTTTGTTTTTAAATAACACACTCTCACATGCATACAGATTTTATTTATACATAACATACACATGCCATTTCGTAACCCAATTTTTTTACATAGCATTTTCATGAGCATTTTCTCATTTCATCAAATGTTCTACAAAATGATTTGTAATGAATGCACCATAATCTAGTTTTGAACCCCTGTTCTTGGAAATTTCCTTCACATCTAACATTTTTTCCAGGACAAACATGCTCTGATGAACAGTCTCATATATAAATATTGCCGTCTATGATAATTTCTCGGAATTCAGCTTTCTAATAAGACACACGGGCTTGCTCTAACACATGCACATTTTAAACCATTTGGTTTGTTGTGTCAGATTGTATTCCAGAGTGATCATACCTATTTACACTCCCATCAGTGGCTTTTCAGTTCAGTTCAGTCGCTCAGTCGTGTCCGACTCTTTGCGACCCCATGAATCGCAGCACTCCAGGCCTCCCTGTCCATGACCATCTCCTGGAGTTTACTCAGACTCACGTTCATCGAGTGCCCATTTCATCATTCCTTCATCAACACTTGGCTTTACAAGTTTTTCAAACTCTGAAATATTCACTTTTATTTTTTCCACCATAGTGAAAGAGTCACATCATGAGGGATGGACAAGCAGTCAATGTGGATACCATTCACTAAACTGTAAAGTTCCACTAAATCCTTCAGTATTGGGCTCCCAAGGAGATGATAAAATGTCAGCTGCTGTAGCCAGCTAAGACATTACCATCTTCGTGCCTGGATGGAAGCCGGACAAATGTGAGGAGCTAGAGTCTCCTCAGGCTAGAATCATCTCTCTGGACAGAAGAGTGACATTTGGTGACCATGATTCCTGAAAGGAACAAGACTGGACAATAGCAGGAAACAGGGGGAAAAGAGGACAAGCCATTAACAAGCGAATTAAGACCAGACAAGCGAGATGAATCAGAAGTGATCCAATAACCAGGCCTGGATTAAGTGCATCTGGCTCATGCGGGGATTTCACAGTCATTTGCTTCAAGCTGCTAATCCTCTCTGAGAGGTTCGCTTCGAGCCCGTCTGGAAGGAATGCATAAATGGATTCAGCCAAACGGCCGCTCCTGCAATGTTTTATGCATGGCCGTGCACACAGTGTCCTGCCTTGGTGATCTGGGCTTTAAAGTGCGGCTGGCTCACAGAATTATAGAATTTTATTTTTTTAATTTTTAAAATTTTCCTGAAGTATAGTTGATTTGCAATGTCATGTTTCATTTCTTCCGTACAGTAAAGTGACTCAGTTATACATATATATTCTTTTTCATATTCATTTCCTTGATGACTTATGACAGGATCCTGAACACAGTTCCTTCTGCTATTCAGTAGGACCTTGTGGTTAGCCATCCTATGTATAATAGTTTGTATCTACTAATCTCAAACTCCTAATCTTCCCCTCCTCTAGAATCTGGAGTCAGAAAGGAGCTACACATACTCATTCCACCTGTCATTTACAGATGGGGAAATGGAGGCTCAGCTAGGTCATAGGACTTCTCTCGGATTCACACATCAAAATATTGGCAGAGCTGGGACTAAAACTCAGGTCACCAACTCTTAGTCCAATCCCATTCCTGCTAGCCTGTAACCATTGTTTATTCCAGTATTTTCTAAACTCACTTAATGGAGAGTAACAGAAAGAATTAATATGGGTGACAAGACTAGAAATATAAAATAAATCATTTCATTAATTGTCTTCCCCGGGAGGTGTATTCCAAAGGCAAGTGCGTAAAGCAGTCAAGTAGCTCTTTCCTGGTGTGTGTCACCAGGATGAATGATAAAGCCCCATATCCTCAGCTGTACGATGGGGTCAGGCATGACACCCGCCTCACAGGTTGTGGTGAGATAGCAGAGAGCTTGGCGCAAACTGGGGTTTGTTTGGTGTGTGTGCTCATTTGCGTCCGACTTTTTGTGACCCCATGAATGATAGCCTGTCAGCCTCCTCTGTCCGTGGGATTTTTCCAGGCCAGAGTACGGGAGTGGGTTTCCACTTTCTCTTCCAGGGGATCTTCTCCACCCAGAGATCGAACTTATGTCCTCCATCTCCTGCATTACAGGCGGACTCTCTCCCACTAAGCCACCAAGGCACATAGTACTGTCAGTCAGTTCAGTCGCTCAGTCGTGTCCGACTCTTTGCAACTCTGTGAATCACAGCACTCCAGGCCTGCCTGTCCATCACCAACTCCCGGAGTTCACCCAAACTCACCTCCATCGAGTCGGTGATGCCATCCAGCCATCTCATCCTCGGTCGGTCCCCTTCTCCTCCTGCCCCCAATCCCTCCCAGCATCAGGATCTTTTCCAATGAGTCAACTCTTAGCATGAGGTGGCAAAAAGTACTGGAGTTTCAGCTTTAGCATCATTCCTTCCAAAGAAACCCCAGGGCTGATCTCCTTCAGAATGGACTGGTTGGATCTCCTTGCAGTCCAATGACTCAAGAGTCTTCTCCAACACCACAGTTCAAAAGCATCAATTCTTCGGTGCTCAGCCTTCTTCACAGTCCAACTCTCACATGCATACATGACCACTGGAAAAAACATTGCCTTGACTAGACGGACCTTTGTTGGAAAAGTAATGTCTCTGCTTTTGAATATACTATCTAGGTTGGTCATAACTTTTCTCCCAAGGAGTAAGCGTCTTCTAATTTCATGGCTGCAGTCACCATCTGCAGTGATTTGGGAGCCCCCCAAAATAAAGTCTGACACTGTTTCCACTGTGTCCCCATCTATTTGCCATGAAGCGATGGGACCAGATGCCATGATCTTCATTTTTTGAATGCTGAGCTCTAAGCCAACTTTTTTGCTCTCCTCTTTCACTTTCATCAAGAGGCTTTTTAGCTCCTCTTCACTTTCTGCCATAAGAGTGGTGTCATCTGCATATCTGAGGTGATTGATATTTCTCCCAGCAATCTTGATTCCAGCTTGTGTTTCTTCCAGCCCAACGTTTCTCATGATGTACTCTGCATAGAAGTTAAATAAGCAGGGTGACAATATACAGCCTTGACGTACTCCTTTTCCTATTTGGAACCAATCTGTTGTTCCATGTCCAGTTCAAACTATTGCTTCCTGACCTACATATAGGTTTCTCAAGAGGCAGGTCAGGTGGTCTGGTATTCCCTTCTCTTTCAGAATTTTCCAGTTTATTGTGATCTACACAGTCAAGATATCAGCTATTTTAAAATTATTTTTATCATTACTGTCTGAGAGAGTGCCAGTTGCTTCTTGGTGTAAGTTGAAGCAGAGGTTGTCTTGCAAGGGATATTCTTTAAAAAAAAAAAAAACACAACTTTTAAAATCGAAGCATAGCTGATTTACAATGTAGTGTTAATTTCTCCTATGCAGCAAAATAATTTAGTATATATATATGTATACACATATATATGTATATATACACACATTCATTTTAATATTCTTTTCCATTGTGGTTTATCTCAGAATATAGTTCCCTGTGATTTACAGTAGGACCTTGCTATTATCCATTCTACATGTAACAGTTTGCATCTGCTAACTGGGAAATCCCAGTCCACTCTTTCCTTACTTACCAGCCCCCTTGACAAACACAAATCTGTTCTCTCTGTTAGTCTGTTTCCATTTCATAGATAGGTTCATTTGTGCCATATTTTAGATTCCACATATAAGTGGTATTATACGGTATTTGTCTTTCTATTTCTGACTTCACTGAGTATAATAATCTCTAGTTCCATCCATGTTGCTGCAAATCACGTTATTTCATTCTTTTTCATGGCTTAGTAGTATTTTGTTGTATTTCACATAGTATTTCACATCTTTATCCATTCATTTGTCAATGCACATTTAGGATGTCTCCATGTCTTGGCTATTGTGAGTAGTATTTCAGGGACAGTCTTTATTTGTGAATATCTAGAGTTGCAAAGGCACCAAGTGCCCCAGGAGAAAAAAGTATAGTAAAGCCTTTTGTGGCTAAATCACCACTGCCCATTGTACTACTTCCTAAGGTGTTTGTTGGTGCAAAGTGAGGAGTGGCAAGACTGACAGGAGTTAAAGTTATCAAGCATGAGGAAAGGGGCGACTGCAGATATACCCAGCACCTGGGCCTAGAGACTGTAGGGAAGGCTGGCGCTGGAGACCCCTCCTGACCCAGCATCTCAGGCTTAGACACTTTGCTGCAAACAGTGCTGAGTATAGAGGAGTGTCAACAGTGACTGGCACTCCTGGAGCAGAACCCACGATCTGGGGCCTTAGTGCCTGAGGGTGCTGATGACTGCTAGCAATACGATTAGCATGGCTCCTGTTACAGTGCTGGCCAAGCATCCACTGGGCAGGACGGGGCCAGCAGCTCTCCCAGTGGCAGTCATGGAAGCAGTGGGAATATTCACTGGAGTACTGCTGGCCCTTCTCTGTTCTGGTATTTGCAACCTGGATGGAGCCATGGGCAACTGTGACTGAAAGAAAGGTCTCTGGAAAGATGCACTGGATTTTCTGGGCAGAAGACACACATTTAATTATTTTTAGACATAAAAGCCTCCTTAGTTGGACTGAAAGCTTGTCATACAAATACTAATCTATATCCCTGAAACACCTTTATAAACACATGCAGATCAATCCCAACTGAAATCCTCAACAGTTCTCAATTAAATAAATTTTACACAATTGAAGGAGACTTTTTGATAATTTATTGAGGTGAAACTCACATAACATAGAATTAATCATCTTAGAATGAACAATTCAGCAGCACTTAGTACATTCAAAATACTATGCAAACACCACCTCTAGCCTGTTCCAAAACGTTTCCATTCAGAATAGAACCCCATACTCTTTAGGGGCTTCCCTTGTGGCTCAGTTGGTAAGGAATCCACCTGCAATGAGGGAGACCTGGGTTTGATCCCTGCGTTGGGAAGATTCCCTGGAGAAGGGAAGGGCTACCCACTCCAGTATTCTGGCCTGGAGAATTCCATGGACTATACAGTCGCAAAGAGTGGGACTGAGGGACTTTCACACCCATTAAGCAGTTTCTCCCACTCATCCTCCCCAGCACCTGGACAACCACCAATCTACTTCTGTCTCTAGGGATTTTTCTCTTCTGGATATTTCACGTAAATGAAATCGAGAAGTTTGTTTATTCTTAGTAATGGGATCACAGAAAGAAGGCCCGGGCAGCCAGCAACAAGGGGTCACAGAACTAAACGTGACGCCTGTGCTCTTTCCATTCTCTGGTTTGAAGCTCAAAACTCTGCCCTTGTCAGACTGATTGGCAGCAAGCTCTGCAAGCTTTCTCTGCAAGAATTCTGTTTAACTGAAGACACCTAGCTTGAGTTCACAATAATAATAGTAATAACAAAAACATGCACTGGGTTCTCAAGTGTATTAGATTCTATAGTAAATGTTTGCGTGCACTATCTCATGAATGTTCACAAAAATTTTACCAGGTCGGTATTTTTCACAGATGAGGATACTGAGTCCAAGGAGTGACTGGCAGAATTAAAATTTGAAAGATGAGACTGACTCTCAAATTCTGCCTTTTCAGAGTGTTTAAGAGCTTCCCTGGTGGTGCAGTAGATAAAAGTCTGCCTGCCAATGCAGGGGACACGGGTTTGATCCCTGGTCCGGGAGGATTCCATATGCCGCAGAGCAACTAAGCCCATGTACCATAACTACCCAGGTGCCCTTGCTCTGCAACAAGAGAAGCCACCGCAATGAGAAGCCCACGAACCACAACTAGAGAGTAGCCCCCGCTTGCTGCCACCAGAGAAACTCACCCGTCGCAGCAAAGACTCAGCACAGCCAAAAAAAAGTGTTCAGTAATCTCAACACGTACTATTAATACATTCTTCTTGTGTTCACTGATACTCCTCAGACTGACTGCTGGGATTTTTAGCACTACTGAATGCTAACTATTTTGACTGTTTTTTTTTTTTTCATATCAATTGCAAAGCTATTAATAACTGCTTGCTTTTTTAATATACTCGTCACACGTTTCCTCGCATCTTGTCCCTTCTTGCCAGAATGAAAGTCTCTCCTGGTGCCTGATACAAAGTAGGAGCTTGATAAGCGTGGGAGACAAAACAGTAGTACCTTTGGTTCGCATATTGGCCCCACATGATGAGCATTCTAGATTTTCCAGAAAAAAGTTCCGCTCCTGCTGCTGCCTCTGCTCAGGAGGCCTGAGTCCAGGGAGTCAGGGCCGTTGGGAGCGAGGCTGTAGGTTCAGGCTGTGCTGGTTCCTCGGGGTGGCCCCCTCCTCAGCACACAGCCTCTCTGCACAGAGTCAGCCCCCCTGCAGGTGCCATTCTCTGTCTCACTTTTGGCTGCTCTTGTTTCTACTTTTCTTTCAAGGTGAATCCTTTCCCCTGGGGTCTTCCTCGCCCTTCCTACCTCACCACAGAGATGGGGCTCTGTTCTGGAAGATCCCCTAGCCCTCGCTGTGTGTCTGATGCCGCCTGTGCAGAAGAAGACAGGGCAGGAAGGGGCTCAGACACTCAAAACGTGAGCGGCAGGTCGTTCTGGCCTCGAGGTTCCCAGGAGGGGGCCTCAGGGAGGCCCTTTAGGGACAGGAGGCAAGGACAGGCCAGGCGGGCAGGGGCCCTGGGGTCCCCCACCCTAGTTAACCAAAATACCCTGCTTTGGTCTGTGGTTTCATTTGAAAACACATATTAACTGGTCCAAAAAGAAAGCAACTGCTGTTTTCTATTAGTATTTCCATCTCCTGCTTTTACAGATAGGAAAACCCCAAATGATGCATCTCCCAAATTTTTCTTCTTTCCTCTCATACGATAAGAGTCTCAGTAAAGGGCCTCCAGACTAGAGACCTTCTTTGTGTGCTCTTCTTGCAGCTGGCTCAGAGTGGCCATAGACCAAGCTCTCACCAACAGAATGTGAGCTGAGTGATACGGGCAGCTTTTGCCTCCCTCACCTAAGAAGGAAACCGCTATCATCCTCTTCTCCTCTTTCTGTATTTCCAACTGCTGGGCCACAACTGCACAGTGACTCAGGTTTGACCACATCTATGAGAACAACTGCCCCAGGCAGGGGTCCCCACCTTTCTGTGCCATGAGCTCCTCTAGTAGCCTAGTGAAGCCTGTGGATTTTACCAGGATGATTTTTTTAATGCATAAAATAAAATATACAAGATTACACAAGATGGGCAGACAAATGGATAAAAAAGCAGTGGTACATACACACAATGGAATATTACTCAGGCATTAAAAAGGATGCACTTGAATCAGTTCTAATGAGGTGGATGAAACTGGAGCCTATTATACAGAACAAAGTAAGCACCAATACAGAAAGAAAAACACCAATACAGTATATTAATGCATATATATGGAATTTAGAAAGATGATAACAATGACCCTATATGCGAGACAGCAAAAGAGACACAGATGTAAAGAACGGACTTTTGGACTCTGTGAGGGAAGGCGAGGCTAGGATGATTTGAGAGAATAGCATTGAAACATGTATATTATCATATGTGGACTAGATCACCAGTCCAGGTTTGATGCATGAGACAGGGTGCTCAGGGCTGATGCACTGGGATGACCCTGAGGGGTGGGAGGGGGGTTCAGGATGGGGAACACATGTGTGCCTGTGGCTGATTCATGTCAATGTATGGCAAAAAACCACCACAATATTGTAAAGTAATTAGCCTCCAATTAAAATAAATAAATTAAAAAGATTACACAAGAAACCAATTGTATTGGAAAGTGGGTGTCAAAATAACAACAACAACAACAAAAAACACACATACAAACTGGTGGTAGAGTAAGAACGTGCTTCTTTATTGACATTAAACAATAAAAGCTAATGGCAAGACTGATAGCATCTGTAATTTTGAAACAGTGATGAACAGGAAGTGATGGTTTGAGGCATCTATAACATTGTAATATGATATGAATATCTATGTGATTTCTATCAGCAACTAAGTCCCGCTCTTTTTATTACAGTGATTTATTGTCACATTCATAATAGACGGAAATGCTATATTTCATTTAGAAGTCTGAAAATACAAACTTTTTTTTTTCATCCTGGTTCTCAAATCTCTTGAGTTATTTCTATTGACTCCAGGTTATTGAGTCCATATCTATTGAATTCCTGCCTTGGAAGACAGCAGAGAGAAAGATGGACAGGACTTGAATCCCCAAATGTCCATGTGTAACAGAGCAGCCTGCTGGTCAGGGCCACTCATCTCTAGATGATCATAGGAGAGGGAGAAACGTACTATATTTAGGGGCTTCCCTTGTGGTCCAGTGGTTAAGAATCTGCCTTCCAATGCAGGGGAAGTGGGTTCGATCCTTGGAGAGGGAACTAAGATCCTACATGCCATGGGGCAACTAAGCCCACACACCGTCCCCCCTCCCCCCAGAAACTCCTGGGCCCATGCACCTCAACTAGAGGGAAGCCTGTGCACTGCAGCCAAGATCCCACAACTAAGACCTCACACAGCCAAAAATAAAATACATGGAAAGGAAGGAAGAAAGAAAAGAAACGTGTCTTATTTAAGCCATTGTGAGTGGGTTTTGTTACAGCAACTTATACCCTAAGCTTATGCCCTATTGTATCCAGGGAGAAAATGATTTGTATGGCCCCTGTTTTATACATTTATGTTAAGAGTTTTGTGTTAGTTGCTCTTCCCAAGAGTTTCTTCCTCTCTTGCATGTAGAGAATACCTGGATCAGGTCATGTAGGGAGCAGGT
>SJYC01079021.1:0-29404 GCA_006408675.1 Madoqua kirkii
GATATGAATATCTATGTGATTTCTATCAGCAACTAAGTCCCGCTCTTTTTATTACAGTGATTTATTGTCACATTCATAATAGACGGAAATGCTATATTTCATTTAGAAGTCTGAAAATACAAACTTTTTTTTTTCATCCTGGTTCTCAAATCTCTTGAGTTATTTCTATTGACTCCAGGTTATTGAGCCCATATCTATTGAATTCCTGCCTTGGAAGACAGCAGAGAGAAAGATGGACAGGACTTGAATCCCCAAATGTCCATGTGTAACAGAGCAGCCTGCTGGTCAGGGCCACTCATCTCTAGATGATCATAGGAGAGGGAGAAACGTACTATATTTAGGGGCTTCCCTTGTGGTCCAGTGGTTAAGAATCTGCCTTCCAATGCAGGGGAAGTGGGTTCGATCCTTGGAGAGGGAACTAAGATCCTACATGCCATGGGGCAACTAAGCCCACACACCGTCCCCCCTCCCCCCAGAAACTCCTGGGCCCATGCACCTCAACTAGAGGGAAGCCTGTGCACTGCAGCCAAGATCCCACAACTAAGACCTCACACAGCCAAAAATAAAATACATGGAAAGGAAGGAAGAAAGAAAAGAAACGTGTCTTATTTAAGCCATTGTGAGTGGGTTTTGTTACAGCAACTTATACCCTAAGCTTATGCCCTATTGTATCCAGGGAGAAAATGATTTGTATGGCCCCTGTTTTATACATTTATGTTAAGAGTTTTGTGTTAGTTGCTCTTCCCAAGAGTTTCTTCCTCTCTTGCATGTAGAGAATACCTGGATCAGGTCATGTAGGGAGCAGGTAATCTGAACATATGCTGAATTAATACAAATCTGTATGCTGCTGCTGCTGCTACGTTGCTTCAGTCATGTCCAACTCTGTGCGACCCCATAAACGGCCTCTTACCAGGCTCCTCTGTGCCTGGGATTCTCCAGGCAAGAACACTGGAGTGGGTTGCCATTTCCTTCTCCAATGCATGAAAGTGACAAGTGAAAGTGAAGTCGCTCAGTCGTGTCCGACTCTTAGCGACCTCATGGACTGCAGCCTACCAGGCTCCTCTGTCCATGGGATTTTCCAGGCAAGAGTACTGGAGTGGGGTGCCATTGCCTTCTCCGACAAATCTGTATAACCGAGTCCAAAACACTAGAAATGTAGAGGTCAATGAGCCACGGGACTTTGAGCAGTAAAGTACTCTGCTTTAAACTGTGACTCTGTTATCCACTGGCTGTGTCACCTGAGTAGCTATTTACAGTCTCTGAGCCTCATCTGTGTCATTTGTTAAAACAGGGAAAACAATATCTTGAAGTGTCCAAAGTCCAGTGGGCTAGATTGGAACTCAAGTTCCGTGTCACTGCCCTTTCCAACAGTCACACATGGAGTCCCAAAGGACTCCAAAGTTCGGGGCTCCAACACTTCCTAGTCAGCCTCTGAGAGAGCTAGTTTGGGCAGGACTCTCTGCTTACTGATTTGTGGGGAAAACTGGCGGTGGGGAGGCCTGAATATTCTCCAGCCTGTTTCCATTGCTCAGTGACAATAATCCCCTTTTCTGAATTTCCTCTGGGCCAGGCACTGGGCACCGCCTCCTTTACTGGCTCACAAATGAAGATGACGCCGTTCATGGTATTCATATTTTCCCAAGAATCCAAGGCTCCAAGAGGGCAAGCAACTTGCCCAAGGTCATTCTGTTGTGCAGTGTCTGATTCAGGATTTGAACTCAACATTAGTCATTTGTCACCCAGATGCATAAGTCATGTATGTGGAGGGAGACGGTGGTTCTGCAAGACCCTCCCTGGGCTGAGGAAGGCCCACAGAGAGGGAGCAGCAGGTGGAAAACACCCTGGCGGGCCAGTCTGGGGATTTTGAGGCAGGGGTCCACCGAGCAGCTATTTTGGACTCTTCAAGCCCCCTGTCTTGTCTCCCCAGGGCTGAGCTCTCTCTGCCTCCCTGCCTCCATTTCCGGCCTCTCGGGAGCCATCCTCATCTCCTCTGTCTTCCCCTTCTCCTCTCGGCCGCCCCTCTCTCTCTGGCCCCTGCTCAGCGCCCTGGCCTGTGTCTTGGGGCCTGTGGGGCAAAGGTGTACAGGTGGAAGTGGCATTCCAAAGGGGCTGAGAACAGGCCGCACCCGGAGAACAGGCAGCAACGGGAGGTTGGGCTGTGTCCCTTGGGGGCCTGGTTGGCAGGTCAGAAAAGCTGGAAATGCCTAACACAGTCACTGCACCAGGGCCTTGAGGGCTGATCCTGCAGGGTCCCTTGGTGGCTGAAACATCCTGCCACCTCCCTTTGGAGGGGACGAGCAGACAGGCCCAGGCTGGGGAGATGCCACTTCTTGCCCTAACCTCTCCTTCCCTTCACTGTGGAGCCTGCCCTGGCCCCCTGGGAGGGAAAACAGCACCCCATCTTCTTGCGGGGCGCCTCTGCCTCCCCAAGGCTCTGCCTGCAGCCCCAAGGCGTGGCCCTATGCGGGCCCCGCCTCCCAGGGGCGTGTCCAAGCAGCTGTTCCCTATGATACAGGCCGTATGGAAGAGTTGGGTGGGGAAAGCCATAAATCTAGTAATTACCCTCATATAAGAAGCTGCCTGCCCTGGAGGACTGGAAGAGTCTAGAACGGATGTCGCTCATTGGAAGGGCTGGGACTCCCTTCCCCGGTGGCTCAGTTTCCGGCTGTAAAGTGACTGTGTTGGCCTAGAACCGAGGGTCTTCATCCGGGGAGGAAGGCAGCACCCTCTGAGGTTAGGGTTGGGTCGGGTGAGCACACCAGTTCCAGGCCAACGCCTGGATGCCAAGCCGGGTTCCCACCTAACAACCTCTGTGTGCTTGAAGGTCGCCAGGAAATGACACAGAGGCCCCTGGAATAGTGCCCAGAGGCCCATGGAGCCTAAACCCTGAGGCTCCGGGGCCCAGCCCCAGGGCAGCGAGTCCACCAGCCTGGTTCTCAGAAATGCTGGTGAGAACAGAGTGCCTGACCCAGTCCTGGGCAAGAGGAGGAATGTGACAGAGGCCACCCACTTCTCTCTTCTCATTAGAGCTTCCGGGTGGGACAGGAGGGAGGGCCCAGCAGGAGGTGGCTACGTCCCAGCCAGGAGGACCTTGCGTTCACATCACAAGGTGATCTTGCTTAGCCCAGTCTTGGCTCTGGAAAGAATTTCTGCCCTGCAGCTGTAGTCAGCCCAACTAAGTCTGAAAGTAGAAACTGAAGTCACAGAGCAATTAAAGTGACGTGAAAGTTGCTCAGTTGTGTCTGACCCTTTGGGACCCCATGGACTGTAGCCCGCCAGGCTCCTCTGTCCATGGGATTATCTAGGCCAGAATACTGGAGTGGGTAGCCGTTCCCTTTTCCAGGGGATCTTCCCAACGCAGGGATTGAACCTAGGTCTGACGCATTGCAGGTGGTTTCTTTTACTGTCTGAGCCACCAGGCAGTTAAAGAGCTGTGCAAAACCATCAGCTTGCTGACCAACATTTCAAAAAATTCAAGAGAGCAGGTGATAATATTCCAAAGTTTTAGCATTTTGTGTGAACCTACGGAGACCAGCACAGGCTCCCAGGCCAGGCACAGTAAGACCCTTCGACCTCCCCCTATGTTATTTGGCCCAAAGATAGACCAGACTCACAGTAGGCAATTTATATGCATAGAGCACCTCAGGGTTTATAAAAGTGCTCACGAGTGTTTAATGTTCATGGCTTGTTTCAGACCATATCATAGACCTCTGATAGTGGGGTGTCAGGAGTGATGTCTCTCATTCCACTGTGGCCAGGATTACCATCTTTTTAGGTGGATAAACAGATTCAGAGGTCACCCAGCTGTGAGCTTCATACCTGGCCTTGCCACCCAGCTCTTTGGAGGCCAAGCTGAGGTCTCTTCCACCCCATCTGCTCCATTAAGCCATGATGGCAAAATATACAACACAGGTCTAAAACAATCTGTGGCCTGGGAGCCAAATCTAGTTCCCTGCTTGTTCTTGTAAATAAAGTTTTATTGGAACACCTCTGCACCTACGCATTACGTATAGTCTGTGGCTTCTTTCACTCCGATCCAACAGCTGAGTGGCTATGGCAGAGAAGGTACCAGCCAGCAAAGCCTGAAATATCTACAACTTGGCCCTTTATTAAAAAAAAGTTTGCCCTGGTCTAGGATATATAAATCAAGATGGATTTCCCCAAGAAAGAAAGTCATCAGGGAAGTTACTTCTTAACCCAAGGCCTGGTGTCTGAGTCTACAGGAGGGTGCAAAGCACCACAAGCATTGCATTTAATTAACAATAATGACTCCACGCTTGTCCTCCATCCAAAGCTCTCAGCCTTAACAGCCTTTACTGAGACACGGGTGGTAACTGTGGAGGAAACAACCACCAGGGGAAGAGGGCTGTGTTTGAGGCTAGAAGCTGGGGAGTAGGGGAGGGGGCAGGTTTGAAGGGAAACTAACCTAGGCTCGAGGTGAACACAGACTCCTCCATTCCAGCTCGGGAAGGAAGCCCTGGACTGGATGGGCTGGTATAAAATGCACACAGTGGGTACTCCATTAGCATATGCGGTGGAAATGCTGGCCACAGGCCACTCTGTGAGCAGTAAACTGGGCCGAGGGGCAGGGCTGGTGAAGATGGTACCCCCCAACCCTCCCGGGTTGAAGGCTATGAAAAGGAATGAGTTAATATCCTTTCCAGTTGATTGCTGGGGCCCAGTTCACTGTGTGTGTGTGTGTGTGTGTGTGTGTGTGTGTGTGTGTGTGTGTGAGTCCCCTGGGATCTAGGAGGTTCTCTGGATCCTCTGCCTTGGGCGGTGGAAGGGGATCTGCTGCGACTCCCAGTGGGATGTGGGTCATGGAGCAAAGACGACTCAGCCCAGGTGTGTGTGTGTGTGTGTGTGTGTGTGTGTGTGTGTGTGTGCAAAGACGACTCAGCCCACTACCTGTGTCTCTGAAGGTGGAGGGTCTTAGACTCAAAGGGTCAGCATCTGCTTCTCTGGTCCTTGAGGCGACCCCCATCCGCACCCCGCCCTCCAGGTCAGGCATCAGGGGATGGTTTGTTTTGCAGGCATCTGGGACTTGACGTGGTATTTCCTCCTCACGAGGAGGCGTTGAACAAGGGTAGCCTCCTCTGAGGGCAGGAGATGGCAAGGACCCAGGGACAAGGAGCGGGCCGGGAGGTGAAGGGTCCCGGACTTGGGTCCAGGACCGGTTCCCTGTAATCCTCTGCGTCTCCGCTAACTTCGGCAGACATCCCGGGCCTAGAGGGTGGGGCGTCCGGGCCACGACTCTCCGTTCAGCCCAAGCACGGCTCTGCCGGACCGCGCTACAGAAACCCTTCCCTCTCCCCCCTCCAGCTCCGAGCCGAGTCGGAGAGCGGCCAGCCTCTCGGCGATTGGACTGGAGCTTGTGTGGGGATGGTCCTTCCCAGTGGGTGGGCAGTCACAGCGTCCCCTCCCCTTCCCGCTTAACCTCCGACTAATCTGCCACAAGCCGCGTCTGCAGTCACCGTTCCTTTCATTTGGGACGTCTGTCCTCCAACAGGGTTCTCCCAGCCCTCCCAGCAGACCCGGCCGCGGAGCCGGAGCCCCGGCGCCCCGCCCCGCCCCAACGCGAGCCGCGGGCTTTGTTCCCCGTGCGGCGCAGCGGCGCGCGGCGGCCACACGGGGGCGCGGCGGGGCTGGCGGCGGCCGGCCTCCTCCGCAGTCCTTCGCCTTCTCTCCTCCCTTCCCTCGCCCTTGAAACTCCCACCCCGCCCCCGATCACCGCCATCACCCCGCCACCTCGCCTTCGCCCCGCCACGCCCCCGCCACGCCACGCCACGCCCACCCGGGCTTGGCACTGAGCGTCCGGGGGCTTCCTCCCAGGGGTCCTGGCTGCGGGACCGCCTAGGGGGTTCCGTGTAGTTCTGAGCCTGCCTTCCTTTGACAGGGCAGCCTCCTCCCCACGAACCCGCCTCGAGCCCAGCCCGCTGTGCACGGCTCACCCGGCTCCTGGCCCCGCTCAGGGGTCGGGGACAGAGTGGGGCTGCGCCGACCCCGCATCACCGAACCCCACTGCGGCAACCCCCCAGCGCTGCCACCCGGTATCTCTGACTAGCGTGGGTGCTTTTCTTCTCGGGGAGACTTCTCCCAAATGTACAGCTGGGGAAGAAATACCTCCCTTGTTCCCTCATTTTGGTTTACCTTGTAAATACAGACGTTTAGTACGTGCTCAGTACATGTCTATGTGTGAAATGTTAGGGACTGGTGCATTCACGATCATACCTATTTTTTTAAATTAATAAGCTTTATTTTTTACAGTTTTTTTTTAACAGCTTCCTTGTTAGCTCAGACGGTAAAGAATCTGCCTGCCATGAAGAAGAACCAGGTTCGATCCCTGGGTTGGGAAGATCCCTTGGAGAGGAGCTTGGCAACCCACTCCAGTATTCTTGCCTGGAGAATCCCATGGACAGAGGAGCCTGGCGGGCTATAGTCCAGTTGCAAAGAGTCGGACACCACTGAGCGATTAAGACTACTATTTTTTTACAACAGTTTTAGTTCACAGTAAAACTGAGCAGAAAGTGCAGAGGCTTCCCATATATCTCAAGGCACCCACACCAGCTCAGCATCCCCACTCTTGTCACCCAACAAGCAGAGTGGTTTACCAGTCAACATAGATGAACCTATACCTACAGGTCATCATAATCCAGTAGTTAACACCAGGCATCACTTTCCGGATTGTACATTCTATAGGACTTGACAAGTGCATAGTGACATGTCTCCACTACCGCAGTATCATGCAGAGAAGATGAACTGCCCTAAAAACCCACTGAGTTCTGCTTATTCCTTCCTCTTCCCCCCACCCTGCCCCCACCCCTGGGAACCACTTGTCTTTCTAGTATCTTGTTTCCCCCGATCATATCTACTTCACAAGAGGTAGGAACTCTTCCTGTTTTATCTTTGAAGAAACTGAGGCTCAGAGATGTTACTAGAGCCTACTGGCTTCCTGGCAGGAAGAGCCACTAAATTCCCAGGCTGTCTGTGTCCTTGGCCCCGAATACGCTCCTGAACAATAAAGCCAGTGATGTCTTGACAGCGGAGCCTGAGGAAGCCCACCATCACAGCGAGACTCACCCCAGCCAGGAAGCAGCTTTCCTTCCAGGGGACACATGCCCTCAGGGGACTCCACTGTCCTACCTGGATGCTTCCATAGCAGGAAATGGAGAATTCAGGTGCAGACGGCACACCTTTGCAGGGTGGCTGGCAGACCTACCCCTGGCATTGGTGGGCAGGCACAGAAGTATAAATGGAGGCCCCTGGCTTGTGGTCCACTCCCTCCTTTCCCCACCTCCCTGTGAGGGATGTCCTTGTACGAATAACCAGCCTGCTGTAACAGTTCCATCCCCAGCAGGCTGGTGGGAGCAGGCAGGAAGCAGAAACTACAGAGGCCCTGGAAGTGGGCTCTGGGCCCTTTATTAGGACTGCAGTTACCCAGAGCATGCTCCAGGCGGGCACGTCCCCTTGACCATGTTGCAAGGTTACCATATTCATCAGATTAAAATATAGAATACTTAGCTGAGTTTGAATTTCAGAAAAACAATGACAATTTTTTATTATGGTATGTCCCCAATGCATGGAACCCAGGTGGCCCTAGTGGCAAAGAACCTACCTGCCAAAGGAAGAGACCTAAGAGACACGAGTTTGATCCCTGGGTCGGGAAGCTCCCCTGGAGAAGGAAATGGCAACCGTTCCAGCATTCTTCCCTGGCAAATCCCAGGGACAGAGGAGCCTGCTGAGCTACAGTCCATAGCGTTGCAAAGAGTCAAACATGACTGAAATGACTGAACCCACAAGCTCACACACACATGCATGTTCCCAACACACACTTTAAAATTACTGTTTACCTAAAATTCAAATTTAATTGGGTGTACTGACCCATGAACGTGACACTGACCCTACCTGATGGACTCCTGACTCATGGAGAGAGATGCAGCAAGAGACAGGCCAGAGTGGGACCCTCTGAAACGTGGGGCTCTGGGCAGGGGCTTGGTCATCTGAGCCAAGGCCATATTGGCTGCAGGGTCCCAGGTCCTTGCTGGGGCTAGTTCTGCCCAGTAGGAAGCCAGTGTGGCTTGATGATAAAATTTACCATTAAGGCCTATGGAATGTATGAGTGTCAGATGGAGCTTGGGGAAGGGGTAGGTGATGAGGGGAGGTGGACTGGGGACAGAGAAATGAGCTCCCTGCCATGACCACCTCCCTGTCCCTCCAAGAAGGTGGGAGAAGGGTAGAGGGAGGAAAGTTCCAGGGAGAGTTAGGGAGGACTCTGACAGATCCCTGACCTGAGGCCGCGTGGCCTGCTTTCCCAGCTGAAATGCCCCTTTCGCTGCAGTTAATACCCAGGGCCAGGTTGTGACGGAAATCGGGCAACACTTGAGGGAAATCGGGCGGAGAGCCCATGAGCAGGGCGGAGGGGAGTCTTCCTCTGGCTTGGTGTCGGGGCCCATGACCTGGGCCTGGGTCCACCCTCTGTGTGGTCTCTCAGGGTGGCAAGCAGCTTAGTCGTCAGAGAAGACGTTGGGTATAGTGGAGAGGCTGAGGCAAATAAATGTTCCAGAACGATTTCTGGCAATCTTTGTGAAGGGCTGACCGCACTGTTTGAGAAGCTGAGTTCAGGCCCCTAGTGGCTTGGAAAGGGGCTTCCTGGAAGAGAGAAGCCATTATCCTCAGGGCGGCATCCTGGACAAGGCTTGAGCAGGCAGGAGTTCTCTTAGCCCCCTCCCCAGCTGGCCACCACCACATCCTCAATCTCTTCCTCAGCCTCAGCTTCCTCACCTGATGAGCGGAGGTAACTTTGTGGGTTTATTGGAAGCTTAAACGAAATCACACATAAAAGCACTTGCGAGCAGAGAAGTGCTTTGCACGTCCAAGTTGGCATTTTTACTAATTCAGCATGTACAGATCCCTTCCTTGGGGCCCAGCCTTGTGTCAGTCCTGGAAGAAACTGGAAGGTTCTTAAGGAGCCTAGGTCTGGTGGGGAAGGCCTGGAACCAGGTAAAATAAATGTGGACAGGGTCCCCCAAGGGGATCTGAGGAAGGTCCCTGTTTCTGGGAGGTCAGGAATGGCTTATGAAGGAGGTGGCGCTGGACTGAGTCCTCACTGTGTGGTGACGTTGCCAGATGGAGCAGGCGGAGAGAAGGGCATCACAGCCCAGCCGGCAGAAGCGTAAGCGGAGAGGCTGAGAGAGCCTGGGCAGGAGCTGCCAGAGGAGAGCAGAGTCCCTAGACTCCCCAGGCCGAAGGGGTGGAAGCAGGAAAAGTGACCTCGCCAGTGTGCAGTCCAGAAAGATGCCTCAGGTGTCCACAAAGTCAAGAGCTAGATATGCACAATGGGTAGAAGGCAGGGTGACTGCAGCCATGAAATTAAAAGACGCTTGCTCCTTGGAAGAAAAGTTATGACCAACCTAAACAGCATAGTAACAAGCAGAGACATCACTTTGCCAACAAAGGCCTGTCTAGTCAAGGCTATGGTTTTTCCAATAGTCATATATGGATGTGAGAGTTGGACTATAAAGAAAACTGAGCACCGAAGAATTGATGCTCATGAACTGTGGTGTTGGAGAAGACTCCTGAGAGTCCCTTGGACTGCAAGGAGATCCAACCAGTCTATCCTAAAAGAAATCACTCCTGAATATTCACTGGAAGGACTGATGCTGAAGCTGAAACTCCAATACTTTGGGCCACCTGATGTGAAGAACTGACTCACTGGAAAAGACCCTGATGCTGGGAAAGATTGAAGGCAGGAGGAGAAGGGGACAACAGAGGATGAGATGGTTGGATGGCATCACCCACTCAATGGTCATGAGTTTGAGTAAACTCTGGGAGTTGGCAATGGACAGGGAAGCCTGGCGTGTTGCAGTCCATGGGGTGGCAGTGTTGGACATGACTGAGTGACTGAACTGGACTGAGCTGAGGAGGCAGAGAGACTAGAGGGCGGTTGTTCTATGGTCCAGGTGAACAAACAGTCTCGGAGGAGGCAACAGCAGTGTGCGGGCATGAGCTGGGGGTGGGGAGCCCCTGCAACGCTGGAGTTGGAATAGCCTTTGGACATCCCTCGTGCCTGTGCCCTCCAGAGCCCCTTCCTGTCTGTCGGAGCTCACCTCTGATAGTCTACCCACAGAATCTTCCCTCCTCTGGGCACAAGCACCGCTGACTTTGGGGTTTCCTGAAGAGCTTTTGCTTGCTTATTTTCAATTGTTTCCAAATCTCTCGGTTTTTTTGTGCCACCAAAATATTTTCGAGACCAGACCTTGCCTTCGTTGCCATCATCCTCTTCTTCTTGTCCCGCCGCCTCTCTCTCTCCCCCTCCCCTTCTCCTCCTTGGTCTGCTGCTGCTGTATTTATCACAATCTTATCTATCCATGCTGCCAGTGCGTTCTTTCCAGTTCCCGTCAACTATGAAGAATGTTGTCTGTAAATGTCCATGCATTTTGGTGAACACGTAGATGCCTTGTGCTGGGTACTCAGCTGGGAGTGGAAATGCTGGATGACAAGATTTGCACGCCTTTGATTTTAGTTGTTATTACCAGTTTTCTAAAGTGATTGGGCCAACTTATCCCACCCGCAGTGTCTGAGTGCAGTCGCTCCATACCCTCATCAACACGCGAGGTTGTCAGTTTAAAAATCTTTAGCTATTCTGGTATTTGTATAGTGGTATTTCAGTGTAGCTTTATTTTGTGTTACTCTGGCGGCTCAAGAGGTTGAGCACTTTCCCCCCATATTTTGGGCCATTGTGATACTGTCTCTTGTAAGGGTACCTGTTTATTTTTCTGAGTTGTCTGTCCTTTTTGTATTCTGTATATAAGCCCTCTGTCTCTTATATGTAGAAGCTAACAAATAGCTTCTACTCTGTGGCATCTCTTCACCCTTAATAATGTCTTTGGATAACAGGAGTTACTTATTTTAATATAGTACAATTAATTTATCTTACGGTTAGTGCATTTAGTGGCATGTTTAAAAAAGTCTCTGTTTCGAGGTCATAATGGTATTCTCCTATATCTATCTTGTAGAAACTTTGTTTTGTCTTTTACATGTAGAATTGAATTTTTTTAGGTAGAGTCAACTTTTTTATTTCTTATGAATATCGAATTCACCCAACTCCATGTATTAAAAAGACTATGCTTCACTTACTCCTCTGCAGTGTACTTTGTTGTCAATCAGGTATACTTATATGGCTGTTTCTGAAATCTCCATTGTTTCGTTGGTCTTGTTGTTCAGTCAGTAAGTCATGTCCAACTCTTTGCAACCTCAGGGACTTCAGCACACCAGGCTTTCCTGTCCTTCACTGTTTCCTGGAGTTTGCTCAAACTCCTGTCCCTTGAGTCAGTGATGCCATCCAATCATTTCTTCCTCTTTCACCCTGTTGGCCTAGTAGTCAATTTTGGCACCAATTATACACTGATAATTACTGAAGCTTTAGAAGTCTTGATAGCAGAGTGAGTCTTCCTAAATTTACACACACTGTACTTATCACACTTTAATGCAACCCCACACTTACTGGACCGACTCAACAGACCTGAATCCGAACAAACCCCAGGAGATAGTAAAGGATAGGAGAGTCTGGTGTGCTGCAGTCCAAGGGGTAAAAAGGAGTTGGACATGACCTGGCAACTGAACAACCACATTTTTACTGATATGGAAGAGAATAGTCAAAATTTATAGACCAAGATGCAAATGTGCAAAAATCTTAACTTTAAAACTTTTCTGTAACTGACATTTTGCTTTAAAGATCTCCATTTCTCCTGTAAGTCTACTGTGGTTTCTAATTAGTTATTTTTTGTTATCTTATTTTCTCCCCTAGTAACTTTTTAGTGATGTAGTGTTTTATGATTTTTATTGATTTACTTAGAAAAATAGGCATCTCCAAATTTAATAAAAATTGATATTTTTCACTATCCCCAAGCAATGCAACGATCTTAGAACAACTTAATTCCAATTATTTTCCTCTTGTTTTTTTCCAAAGTGATGTATGTTTTATTTCATATTTAAGTTTACTTACAAATCTAACCTTTCTGGTCCTCCTGCTTTTTCCTGCATTTCTAAGATTCTATCTGGGATTGTTTTCCTCTCCCTGAAAAGTTCCCCTGATTCCCCATAGTGTGGTTCTACAGATGAAAACATTTCTCTCATTTAGTGTCTGAAAATGAATTTATCTCAGCTTCCATTTTGGAGCGTATTTTATTGAGTATAGCTTTCAAGGTTGGTTGTTATGTTGAAGATACTATTCTGTTGACTTCTGGCTACTTTGTTTCCATTAAGAAGTCCACTGTCTGCTTTATTACTACTTCTTTAAAAGTATGTCTTTCTCCCCACCCTGGATGTTTTTAAGATTTATCTTTGTGTTTAGTTTTCAGCATTTTTACTCTGCTGTGTCTAGATGTATATGTATGTATACTTACCTTTCGTGGGTTACCCCAAGCTCTTTGAATCTGTAGCTTAACTTCTTTAGATCAATTTTGTATAATTCTCAACAATTATCTCTTAAAATTTACTTCTGACCTATTCTCTTTCTCCTCACCTGCTGAGGTGTTACTTAGATATCTGTTGGATTTGTTGTATATATGCCATTTGTCTTTTCAATATTTTCTATCCTTTTGATTCTGAACTCCAAATGGACATTTACTTCTATCTTCCAGTTCACTAACCTTCTTTTCAACCAAGCGTAATATGCCATTAAACCTTTCCATCACACACATTCTTAATTTCATATATTATAGTTTTAGTTACAGATTTAACAATTGAGTCTTTTTTTCTAATTTTTGCCAGAATTATCTATCTTGTTATTTAATTCTATGGCCATATTGATATGCTTACTTTATAGTCTTTTTCTAGTTATTCCCAAATCTGGATATTTTGTGAGTTTATTTTTATTGTCTATTCTCCCACCCCCCAACTCCAGATTTTGCCTTCTTGCAAGTCTTGTTTAAACATCTTATATGAAACATCTTATATGAAATAGTAGAAAGCAGTTTGAGATTCTGAACAATGTTTTCCTTCAAAGAGAATTCGCTTTTACTTCTTTTAGATGTTAGGCTAAGAGTAATTCATCCTAATCCCATTATGGATTCAGTATTACTTTATTCATTGTGAATGCTGGTCTATTTTTCATTTATTCAACCCCTGAGGTATACTTTTAGAGATTTCAACCAAAATCTGAAGCTTTTACCAAGACCCTTCCTCTTAAGTGGCTTCTAAACTCTCTCACATGGACATCACCAGATGATCAATGCTGAACTCAGATTAATTATGTTCTTTGCAGCCAAAGATGGAACTTTATACAGTCAGGGAAAATAAGACTGGGCTGACTGGGGCTCAGATCATGAGCTCCTTACTGCAAAATTCAGGCTTAAATTGAAGAAAGTAGGGAAAACCACTAGGCCACTCAGGTATGACCTAAATCAAATCCTTCATGATTATACAGTAGTGGTGATGAATAGATTCAAGGGATTAGATAGGCAGTGTGCCTGAAGAACTATGGATGGAGGTTCGTAACACTGTGCAGGAGGAAGTGCCCAAAACCATCCAAAGACAATGAAATGCCAAAAGGCGAAGTAGTTGTCTGAGGAGGCTTTGCAAATAGCTGAGGAAAGTAAAGAAACGCTATATCCAACTGAATCAGAGTCCCAGAGAAAAGGAAGGAGCGATAAGAAGGTCTTCTTAAATGAACAATGCAAAGAAATAGAGAAAAAACAACAGAATGGGAAAGACTAGAGATCTTTTCAAGAAAATTGGAGCTATCACGGGAACATTTCATGCAAGGGGGCATGATGAAGGACAGAAGCAGTAAGGACCTAACTGAAGCAGAAGAGATTGAGAAGAGGTGGCAATAATATACAGAAGAACTGTACAGGAAAGGTCTTAATGACGCAGATAACCACAGCCACAGGAAGGTCTCCTGGGGAAGGGAATGGCTACCCACTCCAATATTCTTGCCTGGAGAAGTGAAAGAGGAGCGGGAAAAAGCTGGATAAAACTCAACATTCACCTAGAGCTGGACGTCCTGGAGTGTGAAGTTGAGTGAGCCTTAGGAAGCATTACGGCAAACTAAGCTAGTAGAAGTGATGGAATTCCAGGTGACCTAGTTAAAATCCTAAAAGATGATGCTGTTAATATGTCAGCAAGTTTGGAAAACTCAGCAGTGGCCATAGGACTGGAAAAAGTCAGTTTTCATTCCAATCTCAAAAAAGGGCAATGCCAGAGAATGTTCCAATTACCCTGCTATTGTGTTCATAAGATTATGCTCAAAATCCTTCAAGCTAAGCTTTAGTAGCAGAACATGAACTGAGAACTTCAAGATGTACAAGATGGGTGTTGAAGAGGCAGAGGAACCAGAGATCAAATTGCCAACATTCATTGGATCATGGAGAAAGCAAGGGAGTTCCAGAAAAACATCTACTACTGCATTGACTATGCTAAAGCCTTTAACTATGTGGTTCACAACAAGCTGAGGTAAATTCTTCAAGAGACTGGAATACTAGACAACCGTCCTTGTCTCTTGAGAAAGCAGGATATGGGTCAAGAAGCAACAGAACCAGACATGGAACAACTGACTGGTTCAAAATTCAAAAAGGAGTTCAACAAGAATATCTATTGTCACACTGCTTATTTAACTTATATGCAGAATACATCATGAGAAATGCTAGGCTGGATGAGTCACAAGCTAGAATCGAGATTTCTGGGAGAAATACCAACAACCTCAGATATGCAGATGATAGACCCCTCTAATGGCAGAAAGTGAAGAGGAAGTAAAGCCTCTTGATGAGGGTGGGCTTTGCTGGGTGCTCACATGGTAAAGAATCTGTCTGCAATGCAAGATATGATCCTTGGGCCAGGAAGATCCCCTGGAAAAGGGAATGGCGACCCACTCCAGTATTCTGGAGAGTTCCATGACAGTGAAAGAGAAGAGTGAAAAAGCTGGCTTAAAGCTCAGCATTCAAAAAATTAAGATCATGGCAAACACAAAAAATTAAGATCATGCCATCACTTCATGGCAAACAGATGGGGGAAAAGTGCAAGCAGTGACAAATTTTATTTTCTTGGGCTCCAAAATCATTCTGGACAGTGATTGCCACCACGAAATTAGAAGATGCTTGCTTCTTGGAAGAAAAGCTATGACAAACCTAGATAGCATATTCAAAAGAAGAGACATCACTTTGCCAACGAAGGTCCATATAGTCAAAGCTATGATTTTCCCAGTAGTCACATATGGAGATGAGAGCTGAACCATAAAGAAGGCCAAGTGCTGAAGAACTGATGCTTTTGAACTGGTGCTGGAAAAGACTCTGGAGAGTCCCTTGGACTGCAAGGAGATCAGGCCAGTCAATAAAGGAAATAAACCCTGATTATTCATTGCAGGGGGCTGATGCTGAAGCTTCAACACTTCAGTCACTTGGTGCAAAGAGTCGACTCACTGGAAAAGACCATGATGCTAGGAAAGATCAAAGGCAAAAGAAAGTGGGTGGCAGAGGACGAGGTGGTTAGATAGCGTCAGGGACTCAGTGCATGACTTTGAGCAAATTCTGGGCATTAATGCAGGACAGCAGAGCCTGGTTTGCTGCAGTTCATGGGGTTGGACACAACTTTTAGCTACTGAAAAACAACAGCAACAATCCTCCTCAAATTCTTTCTGCCTCTGTTGCTTTCTGATACCTTCAAACAATTTTACTTTTTACAAAATGTTTTTCCAGGCCATCTAAGTGATCTCAGTGGAAATGTTGGTCCAAGATATCATAGTTGACCTTTAGTGAAAGTGGAATCTTTAGCTCCATTATATATGAGTGATCCCAAATAGAGACATACAAAGGCAAAACTTCCATGACTTTCTTTGTCTTACTGATTTATTTATTTTCTTCTGTGCTGGGTCTTCATTCCTACGCTTGGGCTTTCTCTAGCTATGGTGAACCCAGGCTATTGTTCCTTGTGGTGGGTGGGCTTCTCATTGCGGTGGATTTTCTTATTGGGGAACAGAGACTCAAGGCACCTGGGCACAGTGGTTGTGGCTTAAGGGCTTGGTTAAGGTCCCATGACATATGGGATCTTCCTGGACCAGGGATGAAACCCGTGTCCCCTACATTGGCAGAGAGGTTCTTAACCACTAAACAACCAGGAAAATCCCCCATGAAATTCTATATAAGGAAAGATCCCAGCTGAATTTATGCTGGAGAGTGAGTCATTAATTTTTCTTTTCTGAGCTGTTGAAACGTACATATTATCTCAGCAAGCTGACTGGTTGTTTCTCTTCCCTTCACTCAGGGGTGACTGGGTTATATTGCTCTTCCTTATCTCGGTACCTGGCCCTTGTCACCACACCCATTCTTTCTGTTTGATCCTTCTCTTCTGGACTAACCCCCAGGTGGTCTGCAAGGGCATGAGACTGCCCTGGCGGTGCGGTATCTTCACCTTCCAGTTGCTACGAGGACTGGTCTGAGAGTATCACAGAGATCCTCAGAAAACCATGACTGGGGGTTGATTTTTTAAAAGTTCATAATACAGAATTTCCAATCAATAATGTGGTAAAAAATACTAAAGGAAATTAGTTCTGAATATTCTTTGGAAGGACTGATGCTGAAGCTGAAGCTCTGATACTTTGGCCACCTGATGCAAAGAACTGACTCATCGCCGGAAAGATTGAAGGCAGGAGGAGAAGGGGACGACAGAGGATGAGATGGTTGAATGGCATCACTGACTTAATGGACATGAATTTGAGCTAGCTCTGGGAGATGGTGCGGGACAGGGAAGACTGGCGTGCTATAGTCCATGGGGTTGCAAAAAATTGGACACAACTGAGCAACTGAACTGAATTGAATGTAACAAAGATCTGTGTATTTTATACAGAATAACGTGTGTGGTTTGTGAGCGTACTTTTCATCACTAAGAATTCTGTTTATGAACTGGAGGAAAGATGCATGCCCACCTCCCTGCACCGATTGTCCCGCTACATTTCTAGGAGCACTGTCTTGTCCTGAGGGCTTCTGGAAAGTTGGTCTCCCTTCATAAATCAACATACAGCCTTGACTCTGGTCATGGAAACTGATCTGCAGACAAAACTTGGAAGTAGATATGTATGCCTGCTCAGGCTCCCTCAGGTGTCACTTCAGAGGCACTTTTCATCACACTCCATCCCACCTCAATTTCCCCTGTCCCATCTCTTGCACAGCAAGGAGTCTGGGGGTAAAGACAGAGGATGGTCTCCCCAGAGAAAGCCAGTTGTCTGGTTTCCTGACTTTCCTGGCCAGATTCTGCTCTGTACACAGATGTCAACTGGCACATCTCCAGACAGGCAACCTATCCAACATAGAGAATAAAGTAAAAAATGGAGTGTGGCCAGAGAGAAAGCCCAAAAACCTGTTCTGTGTTTTCTATTAAGGCAATACTCATGAAGAAGAAAGCTTTTTGCAGAGATAAGCCACATATGCTGCTCTAAGCCATGGTGATGATAACACGGGCACGCGTGAGTTTGTGTATTCGTGCCTGCATGTCTCTATGCACTCATGCATGTCTGCAGAAAGACTAGTTAGCAAACTTTCTCGTGCAGCAAAGACAAGAGTGGAAGCAATGCTGCATGTTGTTTGGCAATTTGACTTGAGGGGCATCCCCAGTGGGTTATTTTGGTCCCAAAGTGGAGTCATCCTCAGTAATATTTATTTCACACAACCTTGGATTATATACATCTTGCATACTAGACAACTTCAAACCTGGAAAGAGATGGGGATGGCCTTGGATTGGGAAATTAGCCCTTTGCCAAATGCTTCTAGGAACAGAAACAAAGAACCTTGCAGTTCATCTCACCTACTCCCTCATTTTCCTAAAACACAGATTTAGAGAGTTGAAGTAACTTTTTCAAGGTTACACAGAGAATCAGTTGGTCGAAGAAAGCTTGAAAATCAGTCTCCTAATTTTTAGTAACCCCATCAGGCCATCCTTGCATGCATGGGTGCTCAGCAGGCTATCCTGAGCAGTGGCAAAATAGGACTGAAGATAATAATGATTAAGGAAACTTTCCAAAATAAGTGACTTTGGAATATGAAACTCTAACTCCATGGTTGGACCTGCTATTGAAATCAGAAGCCGTAATGATGTTTCTTTCTTATATGAATGGATGAGAGTAACAGAGTGTGTGACTATTGCTCTGAGACCAAGCACATGACTGCCCGGGACCTCTGACACTCAGTGACCCTATATTCAGTCACTCTTCCAGGGATGGAGACGCCTCCATAAATGAGTAGCAGAATGAGCAGGAGCTAAGAGGACCATGGAACATCCTTTTTGTTGGGGGCTCTGTGCTGTAGCCTGGCTACAAAGTGCTCCTGCCTGGGAATTTGCATCTGGGAAGAGAGATGCCCGGATGAGCCAGCATTCATGGAGCGGCAGCTTCTCCGGCTGCTGGCGGTGGTGCTGCTAATGGCCCGCCTCTGGTTCCTTCCCATTTTGGGGGGTTGTCTCCCCAAGTTCCTGTCAGTCCTCTGAGCTGCAATATCCTTTAAGTAAATCCCCTTTCTGCTTCATTGTTAGTCTTCCCTGGCTTGTCTGCAAGCGCTCTGAGGGATGCGCTGGAAAGAGGGTGCATAGCCTGCACAAGCCCTTGCATGCGGTACTCCTGTTGGTGCTGCTTCGCATGTCTCACTATAAAGATGAGACAGGCACTTGTCTTTGATGTTCAAATAAAATAAAGTGTGGGAGTCTATAATTAAATTTCACCAAGGCCTTCGGGAAGGGAACTTTAAAGGTCAGAGCGTCTCAGTGTCCAGCTGGTCAACAAATAGAGCCTGCAGAAACGTGCAGAAACTTTCTGTTGTCGGCCCCAGTCATGGAGTTTCCCAATGCTGAGACTCAGGACTGCTCATACAGTTGAAAAGACCCAGCTTCCGACAGAGGAATACTTAGTGCAACTCCAAGTGGCATGTGGGAAGGGTGTAGGCTGTCCTCCCCCACGGAATTTCCATCTGGATTCAGGCTGGTTTGTCGGGTGCCAGGTGGTGTTAGGGGTAAAGAACTCTCCTGCCAAGCAGGAGACAGTTGAGATATGGGTTTGATTCCCAGGTTGCGAAGATTCCCTGGAAGAGGGCATGGCAACCCTCTCCTGTATTCTTGCCTGGAAAATCCCATGGGCAGAGGAGCCTGGTGGGCTACATACAGTCCATAGCGTTACACAGAATCAGACACAAGCAAAGTGACAGATCAGACACAAGTGAAGTGACTTAGCATGGATGCATGCATGCATAGGTGCTGTAGGAAGTCAGCCAGAGGAGCCTCGTCTCCATCAGGGGACAATGTCAGGTTGGAGATTCCAGCTGGGGAGAGAACAAAACCCCACTCCTAGGTTCACTTGCGTGAGACCTTGCCCTTCTCCTGGGTTCCTCCTCT
The DNA here is from genome assembly GCA_006408675.1 of Madoqua kirkii. Lineage (NCBI taxonomy): Eukaryota > Metazoa > Chordata > Mammalia > Artiodactyla > Bovidae > Madoqua > Madoqua kirkii. Next base: position 19,369 of record SJYC01079021.1, read on the forward strand.
CTGCTGCCCCCCAGAGGAGCCAGAAACAATAGCGAGTGGGCATGAGAGGACATAGTCAAGTGGAGACATTAGGGGCTAAATACTTGGGTTCTCTCCAGCCCAACACATATGCTGAAACCCTAGTTACGTATGATAGCATTAGGAGGTGAGGCCTTTGGGAGGAGGTTAGGGTTAGACGAGGTCAGGAGAGTGGAAGCCCCATGAATGAGATTAGTGCCCTTAGAAGAATCATCCGTGAGCTGCTTCCTCTCTGCTTGCTGTCATGTGAGGACGCAGCAGGAAGACAGCTGTCTGCACCCAGAAGCCTGCAACCCAGCCTTTCCAGCACCCTGATCTTGGACTTCCAGTCTCCACAACTGTGGGAAACACACTCTTCTCTTGTTTATGAGCCCCTCGTCTGCGGTGTTTCATCACAGCTGCCTAAATAGGCTAAGGGAGCCCCTGTCCAGTCCCCACTGCAGGAGCTTGAAGCTGTTTCAGGCCTGAACTCTGTGAAGAAATGTAGGAGAGCTGCAGTGATGAGGGGACATGGAAGCTTTGATGCGGGGTTGGGCTGGACTGTTTAGACAACTGAAAGTGAGACTTTTCTTATACCCAACTGTGACCAGAAAACATATGGAACCTTCTGGAAATGTGGGGTGATCAGCACAGTAGGGGTGAAAGGAGTAGTGGAGAAATAGAGCCCTGCTTGCTGGCACCCCAGTGCATCCAGCTTCTTCAGTGAAGTGCAGGCGACTTCACGTGAAGTCAAGACGCACAGGCAGTGTCAGGGGCTCTGCCCCCGCCAGACTTCACACCCCACGTCCTTCCTTTACGGAGCGTCAGGGACCACCACGGCTAGCCCCCAACCTCAGTCTTTCCCTAACACTTGCAGGGCTCAGGTGAGAGTAAGAGGGCCATGTGTCACATGTCTAAAGATCGAAACACAGAAGTCAAGAGGAAAAATTGTCAGACAAGCTATGCTGCATCCTTCTACCCTGACAAGCAAAATTCATAAAGGCCTGGGAAGCCAGGTTCCAGTTCGTCTCAGATTTCTCGGGGTTCGAGGAGGGGGCAGGGCTAGGCCTCTCATCCTACACTCCTCTGTCCTGCATGCTGAGAGCACTGGCATGTGAACATTTAAGTCCATATGTTTTAGCTTCATCCAATCTCCCCCCAAAACAGCCACCTCTGCTCTTAGGGGAGCAGCAACTTGCTCCCAGAAAAAAAGATCTGGGGAGAGGTCCATGCAGGAACTGGGAGTGGGCTTGAGGCTGTTTGGACAGGGAATTGAGGGGCCCCTGGTCCCCCGTGCATGAGCGATCTAGAATGGGCACATCCCCATCAGTTTCGTAGATTCCATGCCCCAGGGAGAGCCCTTTTAAAACACAGGGCCAGGGCAGCTGCCTGGCTTCAAGACCAAAGGACAGGACTAATGACACTTCCTACCTTTCCAAACCTAACTCTTCAGCATCCGATTCTGAAATCACGACTCCTTCTTTCCTGGCACAGTGGGCTCTGCTCACCTCTCTATCCCACACTGGTGTGTGTGTGTGTGTGTGTGTGTGTGATGAGAACACAGCTCTTTGGAGCTGGTACCCAGGCATTTTATAGCATGACAAACTAGCTTACCTCCAGAGTCTGGACATTCAGATAAGAACCTCAGTGTAAGATTCCTGCCCCCGAGTTCCTGCTTTGCTTTTGCTGGGATTGGGTTTGGATTGAGAAAAGTTAGTGACCTCCACCCCAACCTCATAAGGACCAGGTGCTTGCTTCCTCCTTACCATGGAGGATCACCCTTCCCGCAGCTCATCACCTCACCTCATTTCTGGGATTTGTAAGCAATAAATCTTGTGACTTTACTTCCTTTGTCTGGGTGTTTTATTAATAAAACTGCACTTTCAATCAAACCGATCCCAGGGAGCTCCCTGCCATCCACATGTGGGTGGCCTTCACCTCCAAATTCAGCAAGTCACAATCTGCATATTCTTATTTCAGTGCACCAGCTCAAGGGGGCCCCCAGTACAGGCTGCAGATGCTGTCAGCCCCCCAGTGGTCCCTGCTTGTGCCCTGGGAGCTGAGGCAGGTTGGGCTGTAACCCGGCAGCCTCTGGAGAGGAGGCCCAGCCACATGTAGTCACACTGGCCAAGTTGAGTGGGTCTCCCTGGGTGTTTTCAAACAGATTTACATGCCAGGCAAACCCTGAGAAATTACCAGTTCAATCATTCTGATTTAAAAAGAGGATGTCCTTGTCACTTCCTTCTCCCAGCCTTCCCCACAGGAACTGGCAATTGATTAACCATCATCATCAGATTATCCAAAAAACAACTCAGATAATCACTGGGATAAGAAATGCGTGCAGCTCTGCTCCTCTCTCCTCCTCTCCCTCCCTCTCTCTTTCCTCCCTCCTTCCTTCCTTTCCCGTTTGAAGAATAAACAAAAGGAAATATGTAAGGAAACAGAAATAAGCACAATTATTGAAAATGCTCGGGACTTCCTGGTGGTCCAGTGGTTAAGACTTCACCTTTCCGTGCAGGGGTTGTGGGTTTGAATCTTAGTCAGGGAGTTAAGACCTCACATATCTCATGGCCAAAAAAACCAAAAACCTAAAACAGAAGCAGTATTGTAACAAATTCAGGAGCAGCAGTAGTTTAGTCGCTAAGTAGTGTCTGACTCTTAGGACCTCACAGACTGTAGTCTGCCAGGCTCCTCTGTCCATGTGATTTCCTAGGCAAGAATGCCAGAGTGGGTTGCCACTCCCTTCTCTAGGGCATCTTCCCGATCCAGGGATCAAACCTGGGTCTCCTGCATTGCAGGCGGATTCTTTACCGACTGAGCTAAAATTCAAGAAGGACTTTAACAATGGTCCACATCTAAAAAGGTTTTTTTAAAAATGCTATCGCTGGGTCACAGAAGAATGAAAAAAGGAAATGGGCGTGGACTGAGCATTTATTAAGTGGCAGCTGGGGTTGGTATTCCCCATGGCCCCTCTGGCCCTCTCAGAGCCCCGCAAGTAGATTGTTATCACCTCCTTTCTACGAACAACAACAAAAAAACGAGGCTGAAAGAGGATGCTCAGGAGCAAGTATCCCGCCCCCGGCCCAGCCCCCCAAATGCAGGGGGCGGGGCCTAAATGCGGACTGGAAGGGAGCCTCTTAATCCTTCCAGACACCAGGAGCGCCCTCTGGAGGAGAAAATGAGGTACTATCCCTTAGGGTGTCCACACTGGCACATTTCGCATGTTCTTTCTTGCTCAGCCACCCTCTCTCCTCGCAACTGCTACACCACCTATGTAGGACATTCCCAGCCACCAGGAAATGAAAGGCACTTTTGTATTTCAGAGTGAGGCTCCTACAGAAGTGATGTTGGAATGGCAAAACAGAAGCCCATTTTCATTAAAACACACTTTCAGCCTCTGCTATGGGGATTAAATTAGGAAACCCATTCTGAGGAGGGAGGCTCAGGACAGAGCAGATTTTTCAGTAACAAAGCAGAGAAGCATCGGTTAAAGTTCCAGGCCCCCGGATGTAACAAGAAAGCAGAGATGGCTGTATCTGCTGTGAGAGGGAGAGGGGGCAAAAGGTCCATGCTGACCAAGCTTATTGCCTGGAAAGGCAACTTTGAGTGTCTCATAGACTCAGGGAGGGGGAAACTGTGAAGGACGATTACCAGCGCGGGAGAGGGCTGAGGTGTCTGGAGGAACCGCCAGTATGAGCTCTGGCTAAGCCAACTTCTGTTCCCTCATCCTGGGCCTCATTCTCGCCTCATCCTGGGCCTCAGCTTCTAAGGGGAGAGTGCAATGTAGTGGCCAGGAGTCAGCAGACTAGGCCTCCAGCCCCGACTCTCCCAGGGCTCACTCAGTAGCCTTATTCTCACCGTTTTGCCGCTTGGAGCTTTAGGCCCCTCCTCTGCAAAATACTGCATGGACTCGTGAGGTTCTGAGGCCACCCGGCGTTACTGGAATTTTTCTTCTGTTGGGAGAATTTGCATCGTGAATCTTTACTTCTCAGGTAGAAGCTAGAAGCTTACCTCCTGGCCAGCCTGCAGCTAGGCTGAGGCATGGAGCCCTCCCATCAGACGCTTCAGGACCAGAGCAACAGAAGGATGTGCGAAAGTGTAGAATCCATTTTCTAGGGAGAGGGTGGTAAAGAGTGGGCCACAGGGCGAGCCCCAGTGGAAGAGCTGTGGGGTCTGGGCCTGTCATCATCACATGAGCAGCAGCAGCAGCAGTGATCAAATCTCTGATGGAGCAATTGGCCACAGTATGGGTAAGGGTGGTTCTGGGTTCCTGGCTTGCAGGCCATGGACTTTGTGCAAGTTAGACAAGGGCACCACATTCGGAACTTTACTGCCATATGAGGTTCTGAGGCCACCCGGCGTTACTGGAATTTTTCTTCTGTTGGGAGAATTTGCATCGTGAATCTTTACTTCTCAGGTAGAAGCTAGAAGCTTACCTCCTGGCCAGCCTGCAGCTAGGCTGAGGCATGGAGCCCTCCCATCAGACGCTTCAGGACCAGAGCAACAGGAGGATGTGCGAAAGTGTAGAATCCATTTTCTAGGGAGAGGGTGGTAAAGAGTGGGCCACAGGGCGAGCCCCAGTGGAAGAGCTGTGGGGTCTGGGCCTGTCATCATCACATGAGCAGCAGCAGCAGCAGTGATCAAATCTCTGATGGAGCAATTGGCCACAGTATGGGTAAGGGTGGTTCTGGGTTCCTGGCTTGCAGGCCATGGACTTTGTGCAAGTTAGACAAGGGCACCACATTCGGACACTTTACTGCCATCTGCTGGGAAATTGCTATGATGTAGAAATCTACTACATGGTATAACAATTATACAACCCCGTCTAGGGTGTGAACGGAGAAGCTCAAAAGACATGTTGTGCAGTATGGAACCTGTGCAACTGAGCTTGGCAGCCCTGCAAGCCTGACTCTTTGGCCTTTATGGAGATTCTATTAAGGACTTAATTTTCTTTAATATAAGCCTTTTCTACTTAAGCTATCTGGGGTGGGGTCTGGTGTTTGACTAAACCATGATTGATACAAATAGGGATAATGACGTGTGCCCCATAGGCCAAGAGCCAGTTGACTGATGGAGGTAAATGTCTCCCAGGGGCATAAAGACTAATGTTACTCAGAGGGTTTGCCCTTAATTTATTCATTTTTAGAGGAACAGGGAACGGGATCTGATTCACCCTATCTTCCTTCCTTATTCCAGAAACCGATTTGTTTATTCTTTTGCTCTAGTTGTCAGGGTCAGAGTTCGTGGTGAAATAGAGGATCCAAAAGGATGGAAATGAGAATGTGCGTTACAAATACTCCAGCAGGAAGACTCGTGAGGAAAACCTTTGCCGGGTCTCATTGGTGCACTGCTGGGTCTCCTATTGTTACAAGGAAGAATGACATCAGCCTGTGTATCATTAGTCTGATAACTCTGTGTGTGTATGTGTGTGAGTGTGTGAGTGTGTTTGTGTGTGTGTGCGCACGCGCATGTGTCTGGTGCAGATAAAGTGATCAGTTCTGAGGTTTTCCAGAACTGTCCAGACTTGAGATGTCTTAATTTATTAGGCTATTTCTGGGCACATGTTTTTTGGTTGGGCCCTGTGGCGCTGCCCCTCAAGGTCACAGCCATCCCTGCCCAGGGTGTGGTGAGGAGGGAGAATGAGCAGGACCTCCCCAGGGAATTCTCTCCCCATCAATTGCTGGAAATGCGTGTTTGCTCCATCCTCAGTGCTTCAAACCTGAAGGGAGGAAAAGAAGCGGTTTGCTTGCCTCCCGCCCCCACTCCCTTCCTCTCTGGTGCCCAAAGCAGGGAGGGGAGACGAGAGGGGCGGCTGTGAGGCTGGGGCAGGCTGGTATCTGCCCACCGGTCTGATTTTCAGACCCTCACTCAGGATCAGCCGGACTGACCTCGCTTTGCTGGGGCCGGTCTTTCCACCTCGATTGGGAGCAGGGGCTGCAGAGGCCGGAAGAGGGAGCCTGTGAGTCGCGTTCGCCCCGTGGCTCCTCCGGTCAGGGTTTGGACAGAGGAGAGGGTCCCGGCGGGACTGGGAGGTGGGGCTCGGATACACACATCCTTGGTTCTAGAACCTGTTGCAGGGCCCGGGGGGTCTCAGAGCCTCTTCGGGCGGGTCGCGTTCCCCTCCTTCGGGACCTCTGCGGGCTGGGGGACAGACTCTTCTGATGGAGTTGACAGAGGAGGCCTACCTTTCCCCTCTTAGTTTCCCTTCCGAAGCCCTCCCTCTGCCGGCTCTCAGAGGGGAAGGTGCAAGGGGGAACACAGTTGTGCCCGTTCTGGAAACTGCACAGGCAGGAAGTGCCGGCGGTGAGGTCCCAGGAGAGGAGGAAGGGGGCTCTGTGCAGAGGTGTGCCGGGTGTGGCGGGGACCTCTGCGCCCCTCGGGAAGGGCGGGCCCTGGGCTCGGATGAAGGCCTGAGATGGAGACGGTCTTAACTTCCTGTTGCTTCATTACTGTCCCGTCACACCTCCGGGATTTCACAATCAATCAGGGCCTTTTCTACACTGAGTCCTGTTGCTCCCGGCCCGAGCTGCTGTAGGCCACTGGGCTGGGGGGTGGGGGTTGCGGGCAGCAGGCAGCCATAAGCCCCCACACTGAGTTTTGTGAAGGTGTCCCAATTTATCTTCTTCCCTCGTCGCCCCCTGTCCCTGGTGCGGTCCTTCTTCCATGAAGATATATATTCTCCTTTTCATAAGTCAGATGGCGTGACCCAAGGGACAGGCATCCAGAAAGCCCTCCTTCCACGTAGGAATCTTTGCTTCTTGGAAGGCGAGGTTAAACCCTCCCAGTGACCAAGAGCTCACTCCCTCACAAGGGATCTCATTCCCCTTTAGGACAATTCCATGTGCTGGGAGGTCGTCTTCCTTTGCTTGGGCACCTGGCTGTCTCCTGGAATCTCTCCCCTATTGTCTGATGTAGCCAAACTTTTGGTATGATCCTTTCTCTACCTAACGAACTTTAGAAAGTCCAAGGCCTGTTCTAATATATCTTAAGCCGCCTTGTCCAGGTTAAGATGCACCTGCTTTTCTGAGCTGTCTTCAGTGGCCTCAGCCTCCTTCCTGTCCTCCCTCTCTACTGAAGGTCCCTTTGCTGTCTGTACCCCCACTCCTTGAGCACATCAGGGAGCCTGCCATGTCCTGTGTGGCTCCAGGAAACACCTAACTGGCCAGGACTAGAGGCCACTTCACTCACATGAGCTCAGGAGCCCCCAGAAGTCAGGGTCCAGTGGGCCCACTTCCCTATCCTTTCCCCCTGTTCACCTCTGGTGCTCAGTGGACACCGACCCCCAGAAAGGGGACCCAATGATGCTAGAATACATGAGCTGAGCCAGATCCTGACAAGCAGCTGTCCTCCTTTTCCTTGCATGGGGCCAGGTTTATCCTCAGGTCCTCAGTCAGCCACGCGCTTGGGTCTCTCCAAGCTGCAAGGCAGCCAAGGGGCATTGACTTTACTAGAAGATCCTGGAGGAAAGGCAAGTCATGTTCAAGACAATATTTTAAAATTAAGACAAACACATACCTATTGTGTCGTGGTTTAGTCGCATTCAACTGGTTTAGTCCTATTCAACTCTGTGACCCCATGGACTGTAGCCCACCAGGCAATCTGCCCATGGGATTTTCCAGGCAAGAATACCGGAGTGGGTTGTCATTTCCTTCTCCAGAGGATCTTCCCGACCCAGGGACTGAACCTGGATCTCTTGCATTGTAGGTGGATTCTTTACCAATTGAGACAGGAGGGAAGCCCCTTGTGTAACAGAATGCAAAAACGTGAATTGCAGATCCACAACAGGAGACTTCAGAGGAGTTTTGTACTATGGAGAAGGTTGCTTCATGTTTTTTTTTTTTTTTAATTCAGTTCACAATCTTCCAACTGGGAGGCTCCCTTGGCTGAGGGGTGTTTAAGGTGGATAGAAAACTTGGCGAAGCTCTAAGTTCCTGAGTTTCTTGGAGAAACTCAATCTCCTTTCCTATTTGAATGAGGCAAGTGAGGACCAAGGTAGGAAAGCGATTAGCCTGAGGACACACAGCCTGTAGTCTGGATCTGAAACCCAGATCCGTGTTCCCCCTGTGCTGAGAAATGTTGTGTTGTGTTTATAAGAGTGCTTACCATGGCACTTAGCACGGCAAGAAAGGGGAGCTGAAGACAGAAAAGCAGCTCTAGGTTAACCCTTGCTTATAGAAAATGCAACTCAAAGGTCAGTTTTACTCCAAGAGTCGGTGCTCTGGGTTCTGAGTAAGGTTGACCCCATATATTCCCTTACCTTCTTCAGGGTCTAATGTTCCCTGATTGGGAGAGAGGATCAGGTTTAAAAAGAAGAGAAGTCCAGTGCCAGTGCCAGGGAGTAATAGGAGAAAGGCTGAGATGGAAGTAAGGCCAGCCATAGGTTACTCTGAATGCCAAGCCAGGTGACTGGTAGGACTGTCATAACGGTCAGCACCCCTTTCACTCTCCCTTGCTCACACACCAAAGGTTGTATCTGCACATGTGAACACACATACACACACATACACATACCTCACACTCGGAGTCACGGATATCCACAAGCTTATAGATCCAGCAAAGCCTCACGAATCAAAACTGCAGGGAACCACTAATGACCTGAGCTCTGGCCTCCCCATCAGTTCAAAGATACATTTTAGTCCAAGAGTCTGTGCTCTGGGTTCTGAGTAGAGTTGACCCCACTCAAAGCCCCCACCCCGACCCTGCAAGACAATGCAAAGGGGAATCAATGGAACCAGCGAGCTGAGTACCTGTGGCTTTCTTTTACTTAAAACGCTGTCCCTCACATTATTAAATAAGGGTCAAAGATTTGTAATTTTTTTTATAAAAGTGTCTTCAACATTTTTATAAGTTTGGACACCCAGTGGTCAAACTCTCGAGCCATAAATGTCTGCACGTTGTCCTGTGGCTGTCGTCTCTCACAGAAGTGCCACTCTCGATATCATTTCATCAAGTCAGTTAATACTGTTTAATAAATAGGCCAGAAAATTAGCTGAGAGTTTTTCTTGGCGGGATGCGGCGTGCGACCAAAGTTATGGAAGATTGTCCCTTGAATCTCTAAGGCAAACCTTGTTGAGCATCATTTTACATAAAGCAATCACATAAAAAAGTTATAAATAGAAAAACTTCCAAAGTTCTCCCACAGACAGACAGGGAAATCGGAACATCCAAAAGAAAAAAAAAAAAAGAGGAAACAAAACACAAACATTCCTACGACCCATTTGCTTCAAGTTCTTAATCATACAGTACTTGACATCTTTGGATATTTTACAATGTACAACTCCAAATTGCAGCCAAGAGAAAACAAAACGAACTAACCAGTCATCTGAAAAATTGAGTTTATAAGAAGTCATTACCTTTACAAAATAAAAACAAAAGCCCCAACACCACTGGATTCTAATTTGTTCCTCTTTCCTTGTTCTCTCTTAAAGTTTGGGTCAGCCCCACTCCCTTGACTGAGGAGGGGGACGTGGGCATGTTGGCTGGTGGGTCCCAGAAGCAAAGGGCAGAGATGGAGACGGGAAGCTGAGAGGCGCTGCCCAGCAGATGACATCCGAGGACCACAGGGTGTCAGCAACAGCTCCCTCTGCTCAAAGGGCCGGAGGTGGTGTGTGGAAGCAGGGGTTTCTTGCAGCGAGTGGGGGAACTGGGAGAGTGACAGAGTCTGTGGTCTTCTCCAGCCTTTTTGTTTTTTGTGTGTTTGCTCAGGAAGAAGCCAAGGCGAGAGGAAGAGCCAAAGTCTCTGTGCCCACAGCTCCAGGGTTGGGGACACCAGCCCTTGCCCACCCGCCCAGATGAACTCACCTCCCTTCCAGGCTACTGAGAAACAAAAGCAAACTCAGCAAGAAAAGAGAGGGCAGGGCAGGAAAGTGGAGTGATCAGGAAGGCCCCAGCTGTCTTCCTTCTCAGGAAGGCTACCCACCGGAAAGCCCAGGAGAAGGGGTGGACAGCTCTTGCTCACAGAGCCCTCCACGCCTGTCCTGGAGCCAAGGTGGACTCCCCACACCGGACACCCGGCTTCCTCCCCGGGGGGAAGGCAGGG
>SJYC01079022.1:0-13509 GCA_006408675.1 Madoqua kirkii
AGGTGTTGAGAGGTGGCCCCTGTTCTTCTGTGTTGGCCCCAGGAGACCTGAAAGACTCCTTCTGGCATTGCTGGGGATATGTGAAAGTGGGCACCATGCTAGGTGCGTCTCCGGATGTGCCCCTAGGGGAGGTAGGATTTGGAGTTCCCCAAAGCTGCCTGGGAGCTGTGGACAAGCCCCACCCAAGCCCTCTTCCTCTGTCACCCTGTCTAGCGTGGCCACATTCTCACCTGTGCTAACGTAAAGATGGTTGTGATAAAACTAAGTCCAGTAAAATAGTATCACCAGGGACATTAGGAGTGCAAAGCTCCTGCTCCCTTGATGCCTCTCTTTGGAGGGATGGGCAGATATGAGCGTGTGGGTGGGTGGGAGAGGGAAATGAAGTCACCAGCCCTCTTTCACAGCAGGAAGAAACTGGGGTACAGAGGGTGAAGAGGCCCAAGGCCACAGGCCAGGGAGGGGAGAATGGGCCTGAATTCCAGGAGCCTTGCTCCTGACTCCAGAAGGCCTCCCAGCCAACAGGGCATCTGGAGACTGGGAAAATGAAGCCATTGGAACCGAGTTAGCAGGGACTCCACCACGGAGCGGTGGGGCTCACAGGGCATGTGTCTCAGAACCCTACCCTCTTCCCTGCTCCATCTGGTCTGCCTCTGGCCAAGCCACCTCCCTCCTTCTAGACCCTCACAGCTACAAGGTGCTTTGGGACATGTGGCCTGGGGCCCCCACTGTGATGTGGGCCCCTGTGAATTTCTCTTTGAGGGCAGGGAGAGGCAGCCGGGGAGAGGCCAGGCCTTTTGGGAGGAGACGCCCGTCTCAGACACCAGCAAAGGGGAGCAGCTGCCTCAGGAGGCCCGGAAAATGCCACTGCTGCTGCTTTTTTTTTTTTTTTTTTCTTTTTCTTTTTCTTCCTTTTGAAATAAAAAGTTCAGACCCATCGGATGGGGCAGGTGGGCCTGGGAGGGGACGGGGAAGCAGGACTGGGGTGGACAAGGACCAGCCTAGTTATTGGCTTCAGACATGGAGGCCACGTGGTTGAGGCCGGCGAGCCCTGGGAGGCCGGCCAGGCCTGCGGCCCAGGGGTCGGGCAGCGGGAAGTAGGGCCGCGCGGCGGCCACATTCTCGGCCAGCGCGAAGGCCAGGAGGCCCCCCGCGTTCCGCTCGGCCTCGAGCTGGGCACGCCCGAACAGCTTCATCTGCGTCTCCTCGAACTGCCGCTCCAGCTCCTGCAGGCTCAGCGCGCCCTTGGGGGCGGCCAGGAAGTGCTTGGCGGGGCTGGGGCCTGGGAGGCACACGGATCCGCCCAGGTGGCCGCCCACGTCGCCCAGCGCGGGGGGCATCACGAAGGCCGCCTTCTCTGGGGCCGGGCCGCTGGGCCCGAAGAGCAGGCTGGCGGCTCTCCAGGCCGCGGGCTTGCGGCCGCGCCGGGGCCGGGCCATGCGGCAGCTCTGGCGCTTGATGTGGCGGTGCAGGTGGTCAGAGCGCGTGAAGCTCTTGTAGCAGAATTCGCACTGGTAAGGCCTCACGCCCGTGTGGATGCGCATGTGGTTCTTGAGGTCGTAGTTATGCACGAACTTGGCGTTGCAGTGGATGCACAGATAGGGCCGCTCCCCCGTGTGCTTCCTCATGTGGATCTTCAGCTTGTCCTGCCTGCAACACAGAGCCGAGTCAGTCCCTGCCTGCAACCCCAGGGGGCGCCACCGGCTCTCTGCTGCCCTCCCTCCAGAACGAGCCAAAGCTCCCTGCTGCCGTGGTGTCAACCCCCAGGAATGGGACCCCGGCTAGAATTTACCTTCAACTACGACATGGAACAACAGACTGGTTCCAAATAGGAAAAGGAGTACGTCAAGGCTGTATATTGTCACCCTGCTTATTTATCTTATATGCAGAATACATCATGAGAAACGCTGGACTGGAAGAAACACAAGCTGGAATCAAGATTGCTGGGAGAAATATCAGTCACCTCAGATATGCAGATGACACCACCCTTATGACAGAAAGTGAAGAGGAGCTAAAGAGCCTCTTGATGAAGGTGAAAGAGGAGAGTGAAAAAGTTGGCTTAAAGCTCAACATTCAGAAAACGAAGATCATGGCATCTGGTCCCATCACTTCATGGCAAATAGATGGAGAAACAGTGGAAACAGTGTCAGACTTTATTTTGGGGGGCTCCCAAATCACTGCAGATGGTGACTGCAGCCATGAAATTAAAAGACGCTTACTCCTTGGAAGGAAAGTTATGACCAACCTAGATAGTATATTCAAAAGCAGAGACATTACTTTGCCGACTAAGATCCATCTAGTCAAGGCTATGGTTTTTCCTGTGGTCATGTATGGATGTGAGAGTTGGACTGTGAAGAAGGCTGAGCACTTTATTTTGGGGGGCTCCCAAATCACTGCAGATGGTGACTGCAGCCATGAAATTAAAAGACGCTTACTCCTTGGAAGGAAACTTATGACCAACCTAGATTGCATATTCAAAAGCAGAGACACTGCTTTTCCAACAAAGGTCCATCTAGTCAAGGCTATGGTTTTTCCTGTGGTCATGTATGGATGTGAGAGTTGGACTGTGAAGAAAGCTGAGTGCTGAAAAATTGATGCTTTTGAACTGTGGTGTTGGAGAAGACTTTTGTGAGTCCCTTGGACTGCAAGGAGATCCAACCAGTCCATTCTAAAGGAGATCAGTCCTGGGTGTTCTTTGGAAGGACTGATGCTAAAGCTGAAACTCCAGTACGCTGGCCACCTCATGTGAAGGGTTGACTCACTGAAAAAGACTCTGATGCTGGGAGGGATTGGGGGCAGGAGGAGAAGGGGATGACAGAGGATGAGATGGCATCACGGACTCAATGGACGTGAGTCTGAGTGAACTCCGAGAGTTGGTGATGGACAGGGAGGCCTGGCGTGCTGCGATTCATGGGGTCGCAAAGAGTCAGACACGACTGAGCGACTGAACTGAACTGAATTGTGTGTGTGTGTGTGTGCACCTGCACGTGCGCTAAGTCACTTCAGTCGTGTCTGACTCTTTGTGATCCTATAGACTGTAGCCTGCCAGGTTCCTCTGTCCAGTTCTCCAGGCAATAATACTGAAGTGGGTTGCCATTTCCTACTCCAGGGACTCTTCCCCACCTAGGGATCAAACCCTTTTCTCTTACATCTCCTCATTGGCAGGTGGGTTCTTTACCACTAGCACCACCTGGGAAGCCCACCTTCAACTATTGCACCACTCGAAACAGGTATGGTTCCTCCCCAGGATTAGAGAGTAAAGTGGGAGCTGGGTTCTGAAATGCCTCTGTCACTCCAGAACACTTAGGAATAAGATCAGAGAGAATGAAGCACCCACTCCGTCAAGGCCTGTCTCACACAATGGAAAATAGACTTTTTGGGGCCATAGGCCCCCCGAAAGTCAGCAATCTTTCATGTCCTCCAAGCGGGCAGCCACTTCTGATACCGGATTGCACTGTCAGCTCCGCTCTCTCCAGGCAACGGGGTCTTCCCTCTGGGTTCATCTGGTCCCATCCCAGCCCCTGGGCTGTTGAGACCTGCCTGTTCTCAGCACTAATCTGAGAGTTCCAGATAGCAGGCACATGTTGGTTCAAGTCTCCTGCGCTTAGCTCCTGCCCTGGGCTCTCCTCTTTGTCTGCAGACAATTCCAGGGTTTACAAAAGAGCCAGGTGCAACAAGAACGCAGGCTAAGCTAGGACAAAGCTTTGCCGGGTTTAAGTGGTATTATTCAGAGGTAAGCTATGATGTGGCAGAACGCCTCCCAGAGGGTGTGTGGGAGCCCCGACTCCAGCTGCAGACCCACCGCTAGCTGAGTGACCTCAGGTAAGTAACAACCTCTCTGCGCAAGAGTTGAACCTCGCATGAGGCATCAGTTGCTGGTGTGCAGAGATGATGCACAGAAATTTGGGTTTGTGTTGAGCTGGATTCCACACACCTCCTGGTGGTCTTGAAAGGAGGACTGACATCTCAAGGCTGTTTCTATAAAGACTGAATGCCGCCTAAACCAGCTAAAGGAGCCTTTCAGGCTGGCCGAGGTGGAGTCTGTGGAGCCCTGAGAACTCTCTGCGGCCTTCTGCGCCTTCCTTGACCAGGCCCCTCAGGCCAGGAAGCTGTGTCATCTCCCACCTCCTCCCTGCAGGTGTGGCTTGGGTGGAGCGTCTGCCTGTCATTTTTGGCTCAGGGTTGAGGCTGAAGCAGATGTGGAGCCCGGCACCCGCCCTAAAATGGCCAGATTTAAACCACACTCAGCAGCAGCCCAGGACGCCAGCGGGAGTGGGTCCTGGCTGCCTAGTGTCCCCCTGGCCACTAGAGGTCTCGCTAGCTCTCGTTTTTTTCTGACTAGCTCCCCGGGGGCGGAGCAGGAGAGAAAAGGACTTTCAAGAGCATGCTGGCGGGGAGCAGGGGAAAAGGATCAGGAGGATAGATCCATCTCTAGAAGGTGGGCGGGCACTTGGGAGGTGAGGGTGGAGGGGGGGTGGGCAGGGAGGAGGAAGGGAGGGTTGGTATTCTCCACACACCAGAACCCCCCCCACTCCGGGGTCCCTGCCCTGCCCACGACCCACCAGCTGCCCCTCAACTGCACAATGAGTATCCTGCTGTGACATCTCATGAGCTCTCCCCCACCAGCATTCTGCTCTTAGGGTCTCTGTAATCCATATTTCATCCAGATGATTGGATTTTGGAGCAGGAAGGGGACTTAGGGTCTAGGCTAGTGGGCCTCAAAGGTAATGAGCCATTATCAGGGTTTGATGAAACACGGAGGGCTGGGCTCCCCTCCCAGACAGGCTGAGTCAGGAGGTCTCTGGGGAGAGAGCAGAGAATTTGCATTTTGAACAAGCTTTCAGATGCCACTGCGGCTGCTGCTGCTGGTCTGAGAACCATCCGCCTAGGTTAATCCTTCACTTGGCTGGAGGGCAAACGGTGGCCCAGGGAGGTGAAGTCCCTAAGGTCACCAGAAGGATAATGACCGAGCTGGGCCAGAAGAGCCCAGGCCTCTGTCCTCAGTCCTGCACTGTGGCCTGTGTGAACAAGTAAGGGCGGGGTGCAAAGTGCTGTCTGTACCCCTGGAGTGATGCTGTGCAGTGCTGGGGACTGTGACTTGGCACCCCATACACTTGCACAGGCTCTGATGAGACGCTGATCCTCGGTGCTCGGCCAGGCTTACTCACTGGCTGAGAGACTCCATCCTGGAGATTCAGGGCCTGGTGGAGAGTCACCAGTGGGGCTTTAAATACATCCTCTCATTCAGTCCTCACTGCAACCTTATAAGGTCGATTTAAAAAAATTACTATTATATATATTTAATAGTATCGACCCCAAGGGTCACCCTCAAATAGTGGACAATGCAAGTAGTAAATCTTCAAATGTCAAGGGCCTCCTTTAAATATGCAGTGCTCTTCTGAGCTTTTCATTACGGCATCTAAAATAAATCACACCTCAGTAGCGACTGGCCCAAGTGTGTGAGAAGTGCTGAGAAGGCGACTATAAGTTTGTCTCATTGAGTGCCTGCTTGGGGCATGTGAATATACCATCTCAATGACCCTGGAAGGTCATTATTCACAAGCAAGGTGCAGGACGGGGGCCCCTATTAGGGGTGTGGAAACCCCTTCCGGCTGCAGATCTTCCACTGACTTGCTGGATGACCTTTAGGCAAGTTACTTAACCTCTCTGTGCAGAGTTGAACCTAGGGCCAGACATGAGTTCCTATTGACCAGGAATCTGAGTTTGCATGAGCTTAATTCAACACACCTGGATCAATTTCCTCACTTGGATCCCAGAAGAGCTGAGGGCTCAGAGAAGTTAAAGAGCTTTCCCAAAGGTACTAGGCAGTGAGGGGCAGAGCGGCCTGGAGGCCTAACTGGGCGGGGTTTGTTTGCAGGCTCTTTGGAGGATTTCCTAAGGAGTGTTCCCAGCCTGAGGCCTGTAGCTGCTGCTGCTGGTAAGTCGCTTCAGTCGTGTCAGACTCTGTGCGACCCCATAGATGGAAGCCCACCAGGCTCCCCCGTCCCTGGGATTCTCCAGGCAAGAACACTGGAGTGGGTTGCCATTTCCTTCTCCAGTGCATGAAAGTGAAAAGTGAAAGGGAATTCGCTCAGTCATATCCGACTCTTAGCGACCCCATGGACTGCAGCCTACCAGGCTCCTCCGCCCATGGGATTTTCCAGGCAAGAGTACTGGAGTGGGGTGCCAGTGCCTTCTCCAAGGGGCTGCCTCAAAAGATGCAGCCCAGACAGTCACACCAGGGCATCGGCAGCCAGCCTTCTGTCTCTGGGGCGAGAAGGCTGGGCCAAGCTGTGGGAGCAGCTCAGCCTGGGCAGGAGCCACTGTCCCCAGGGGAGACTTTTCCTGCGAGCAGTGGGGAGGGGAGTGGACAGAGCTCTTAAGTTAGTCCTGGAAAAAAACTAGCGATCATTTAGTTTACCAGGAGCATGTCTGAATCAGGGGCCGAGTAACCTGCATTGCTAGCAGTATGCTTCCCAGGACCTTGAAAACACTGATCCAAACCGGCCCATTTCCAGGGAGGGAATGGGTTTCTAAAGTGGACCAGCCTCCTTATGTCAGTAATGGCCTTTCCACATGGATGTGACGCGCAAGTGTGTTGGCAGAGCTGGGCCCCGGCTCGGCACACTCCAAGAACCAGACCAGGTCCTTAGCTGCCCTGGGCCTCAGTTTCCTGACCTCTAAAATGGGAGGCTCAATGTGTCTGTTAGTTCCTCAGTTGTATCTGACTCTTTGTGACCTCCATGGATTGTAGCCCATCAGGCTCCTCTGTCCATGGGATTCTCTAGACAAGAACACTCGAGTGGGGGGTGCCATTCCCTTCTCCAGGGGATCATCCTGACCCAGGGATCAAACCTGGGTCTCCTGCATTGCAGGCAGATTCTTTACCACCTGAGCCACTAGGGAAGACCTTTAGTGTTCTAAGAGCGTTTGCATTTGGGTAATGGGCTAATACTCAATCTCTGGCTGGCTGGCCAGAGGCATATTATGACTCTTCTACTCTTGATCTGCTGGCAGACGCATCATGAGTAAAGCTGGAATGTTCCAGCCTGAACTCTTAGTCACTTTCCTTCAGAGCTAGGAGTCCGGTGGTTCCCCTTAAAATCTTCCAAGCCCCCAACCCTGTCAAATGCCCTCTGTGCTAACACACCCCTTAAAATAGCTTTGGAGTCTCCTTACAAGCTCACCCCTTCCAGTTAAAAAGGAATAAGATCTGGGGGCCCTTGGTGACTATAGCGAACAACACTGTATTGTGTAATTACTAAGAGGATAGATTTTAGATGTTTTCAGCACAAAAAAAGGCAACTAAGTCAGGTGGTGGGTGTGTTAACTAACATGACTGTGGGTAATCATTTCACAATATATAGGCATATTAAATCATCACTGTTGTGCACCTTAAATATATACAGTGTTATATGTCAAGTATATGTCAATAAAGCTGGAAAAAAGACTCACTCTCTCTCCTTTGCCAGTCTCCTGTCCTTCCTCACAGTACTGCACCCACATACCACACAGACACACTGCTCCCCTAGTGGGCTCTGCTCTCGCCCGCTTAGCATCTTTGCATCTCTGCTGGCAAGAGCTGGACTGCCAGTGCCCCTGGCTCAGAGCCTGCCATATTATGGGATGGATGCTGGTCAGCCCTGGCTCCTCCCCATTCTGGGCATATCTTTGGACACACCACGCTCCATCCTCAGGTTCCCACCAGATGTCCAAGCATAGATATGCTTCTTCCTTCCCAGCTGTGAGCCCCTCATTCCCACCCTCCTCTTCCCTGCACTCTCATCCTTCAGCTCTGCCTTCACCCTTGCAAACTGCCCTGCCTGAAATGTCTAGCACTCCTAATCCCTGGGATTCTTCAAGGTCAAACTTAAATGCAGTCTTTCATAGTACCTTCCCCTGTCCACCCAGGTCTCATTCTTTGCCCTGACCTTCCAAAGCACCTGAACACTGCAGCCCAGGGCAGGTCACTCGAGGAGCAAGGAGGGAGCCACAGAGGACCACGTGTCTGCATTGCCTTCTGTCCTCTAATGGCCACTTATGTATGAGCACTGCCTGCCCAGCAAGTCCCAAGCTCTGGGGGCCCTGCCTCCCCGTCTGCATTCTGTGGCTCCCACTCAGCCACACAGGCGCTCCTGGCAGGTGGGGACACTTGTCCAGAGGCTGTCCTTGCTGTCTTTGTTTTCCAGGCATGTTATTCCCAGGGAAGGGCCACCACATGTGCTGTTTCCTTAGCTGCTCCTCATGCCTGCAGAGCCACCGTCCTGTCCCTGGCTCCCAGGGACCTGTCTTGTTAGGCGCCTAGACAGCAAGATGATGCAGGAAGCAGCAGATTCAAGGGCAAGGAGCACTGGCCCCCAGCAGATGCAAAAAAGGGACCCAGACTCAGGGACAGTCCTGCCAGAACTAATCGTGAGCTCTAGTGGCAGTGTAACTGTGCAGGTGATTATACTTTATCTCACTAAAGCCCATGAAGTCTGAGTTTCCATCATTCTTGGGAGGAAGTGGAGGCAAAGAGAAGTGCTGTAACGGGTCCAGGGCTTTCCTGATCTTGGGTGATAAATGGGGTCATAAACCTGGGTGTGAACTTAGGGAGCACTTGCTTCAACCCCTTTGTGTTACGTGGGGGAACCGAGCCCAGAGAGGGCAGGAGGCTTGGCCAAAGTCACACAGCTAGTCAGAGGCAGATCCAGGCCCTGAAGCTGGAGTTCCTCATCACTGTGCCTTGTCCAAGGGGTTGTAGCCCCCGGGAGACCCTGGGCTCTGTGTTCCCCGCCCACCAGACCCTGCTCTCTTCCTCCTCATTCAGCACGTGCCCAGATGGTACCAGAACCTGCTCGGATAAGAACCCACCAGATGCTCTGGAGTTCCACCCAGTGCTGACCACTGAATGTACAGTGGGTGGTCATGGCTATGGCCTGCCAGTGTGGGGCTGCTTCTCAGAACTCCCCAGTCCAAATCTGACACGCTCCTCTCTTGCCCTGTGCCCTGGTCTGCCATCTCGTCCCTTTAGCACCCACTGGGGAGCCAGCCCAAGTCACATCCGTGCAAGCCCCAATAGGCATTCCCCCTTCCAGCTCCGAGTGCTCCTCGTCTAGAAAGATGAGCCAGAACTTGTGGTCTCATTCCCCTGAGTGAAAGGAAGAGGTCATGGGTCCTGGAAGCTCCCAGGGAGGAGAACGCTTTCCCAGCACCACCCATCCAGACTTCTTGGTAGCCTGATGGTTGGAGAAAAATTCTCTTCCTGCTGCCACTGCTAATGACATTACATTATCCTAATAAGGTCTCCAGAGCTGCCAGGGGTGGGAGAACTAAAAAGAAAATACAGGAAAAGAGAAAAAAAGCAGCAACAGCCAGGCTCCTGGCCTTGCCTTGAGAGCCAGCAGCTGTCGGGCTACAGAGCAATCAGCAGCTGGCTTGCACTGGGTGTTGGGGTTGGAGGGTAAAGTCGCAGGCTTTATGGGGAGTCTACAGGGGATTAGTGGAGACCGGGGGAATCGCAGGGCATCAGAGACTGACTCCCTGGGGCACAGAGGTTGCCCATCCTTTGCCAGGGCCTCTGTGGGACCTCTGTTGTCATGGAGACTGGTCTCTTCTCAAGTGTTGCAGTTTCTTGACCTCACAGTTGTGGTTCCAGGCACCTGGGAGAGCCAGGCTGCAGAAGGATGCCTGGGGGCTGGGAGGGGCCCCTGCCCAGTGGTGCTCTCTAGGGGCTTCCCGGACAGGCTGCCTGCACTCAAGGACCCATGTGGCAGGACAGGAGGAACCCTTCACAGCCTCGAGGCCAGGCCCAGCTGGCAGTGGTGACTGGGGCTGGGGCAACAAGGAGCAGGAGGGCCCTGAGATGTGGCTGGGTGGGGAAAAGCCCCTCCAAGCACAGCAGCATCCTAGAGGACACGCAGAGAGGACAAACACCTTCCCATCTTTCCTGGCCCACGTGCTCCCCACTCCTCAAGGCCCATCCTAGGGCACCTCTGGTGGCCCCTGGAGTCTCGACCTTTGGCCTGGGCTTCCAGACTTTCAGATGAGGAGAGTCAGGGGCATCTTGATCCAAACTGCCTTTGCCCTAATCCTGGAGTTCTCTCTCCCAAGTGAGAGCCATGGGACCAGTTTCATCAGGGTCTGTCTCTGCAGCCGGCACAGGCCCCGGGCAGCCTCAGGAAGAAAATGGTGACCTTGGACCAGGCTGGGGGAGTGGACACATAGACTCAGGCACAGACAGAGGGCTCGGAGCCAGGTGACCGTAGGATGGTCAGAGCTAGGAGGGGCCAGCATGGGGCCAGAGATACACAGTCTGTTTGAAGCCACTGAGGCCTTTCTGGGGCGCCTGGGTTGTCTCAGAGCTGGGAAAATCAGTGGTGGGACAACCGTGGGCCTGGCTGAAATCAGGAACCCAGAGGTGAGGTTCCTGATGCCAAGGAATAGACAACACACTGGTGGGAGGCCTTAGGCCCTTCTCGAACACCCATAGAATGAGAGCAGCAAGTGGGACCTTAGGGGCAGAAGGGGTTCTGTTGGAAGGCCCCCTACCCAAGGTCCCTCTGCCATGCTGTGCTGCTGAAGTCATGAGGAATGATGTTCCCATGGGGCGTGAACATGCTGGAGTGGGCACTGGAGGCCGAAACTCCGAGCCTGAGCCAAAAGGCCACCTTGTAGGGAGACGTAACTCCCAGGAGTCAGGGAAAGTGGGTCAGCATCAAGAAGGGAGGAAAGGAGACCTGGCCAGAGTGCAGAAGCTCAGCTGTAATTAGGCGAAGACTCAGCCCCAGAAAGGGAAATGGTGTCCAAGAGAAGGACAGGAGGGCAGCAGGTCCCAGGTCCCTCTGCCTCTCGGGCTCCAGTCCAGCGAGTGGCTTTGCCTTGCAAGGGAAATTGGGAATTCTGAGTCAAAGAGGCAGCAGCTGCGGCTGTAAGTGGAGCTGAAGAGTCTCCAGCTGGGGAAGGAGGGTGGGGTTACAGCTGGTGGCTGCAAGGAGTCAGCTGCAAAGGAGGTCCTCACGGAAAGGCTGCGAGGGGACTCGGCTATAGTGAGAGTCACAGGCAATCCTGGACAGCCAGGGATGACCCCGACCTGGACGGCCAGGGTTGAGGCTCTCTGATGTTTGAAAGGAATCCTACAGGGCAGCTCTGGGGAGGAGGCAGGAGGGAAGCAAGGAATCAGTGATTCTGAGGAATGTGATGGGGAGGAGTGTCAGGGGGTGTCCATCATGTCCAGCCACAGCCCACAGTGAGAAATAAGAGTCCCCAACCTCCCCCGACTCCCAGTATCTCTGCTCTGAGGAGGTGCTGGAGGGGGATCCCAGAACTTTTCTGGTCTTTCTCAGGAGGGCCAGTGCCCAGTGGGAAAAGAGTGAGGGGGGTTGGGGGTAGAGGTGGGCATGGAGCTGCTTCAGCTAGAAGCAGGCCCGGGGACCCAGATGGCTGAGCAGGATCAACCCAAACGGAGGCCAGGGCCCTGGGCTGGAGGGCTGCTCTGGCCTGGAGGGGTGGTGAGCCTGCCTGCGGGCACAGAGGCCACCCTCAGTGATCAGCAGGAATGTGTTGGGAGGGAGGGTCTGGAATGCGACCCTCCTGTGTAACACAGCATGGAGGCTAGCTAGGCCAGGAGGCCCACGCAGAGGATGTTCTGGTGTCAAGAGGGTGAGAAGTCAGACTGTCTTGACTGACCAAGTTAAAAACTTTCCCTAGGGAAGGCAGAGACTCAGCCCCACATGGCCTTCACGGAAAGCGAACTGTGGGAAGGACCCAGAGGAAAGTGGGGGAGGGAAGGGAGATGGGGACGTGGGGGGTGGTGGGGGCAGGGGCAGGATCCTGTGCGGTACCCTGCGATGTAGCACCTCCCACTGAAGTCACAGTCCTGGGTCTCCCCTGTGGGGAAGGGTGGCCCCAGTGTCCACCATCTGCTCAGGGGACAAGCAAAGGAGGTGGAGCCTGGATGGCAGGACTCAGGGGCTGGCTTTTCTGGATCTGGCCTGTGAAGACTGTCCACGTCTTAAAGTCATTCCCAAGGGGCTGGGCTTGGAGGCACAGGCTGCTAGAGGCCCTGGCTCCAGATGCATGCACTGCACTTGAATTTGGACTGGGCTCTGGCTTGTCTTCCTTCTGTTACTGCTGTGCTTTTGTGAAGCCTTTCAGGTATTCTGTGCATCTAAGGTGAATGCAGGGTGAGAGGTGGGGGTGACATCAGAGCGGCAGGGCCGTTAGTGAGGAGTACCTGAGAGGGGGTGGATCTTAGGGACTTCGGGTCTAGCTGCTCTGCAGCAATGAGAGAAGTGACCACTTGAGGTCAGCACTGCTGGCTGGAAGGGGACACATCCCAGGTATGGGGGGCCCTGCCCTTCTACCACCTGGAAATTCTCCAGTTACTGTCAGCCTGGAGCAGCTGGGAGAGTGTGCTGGAGTTTCCTTCACAGCAGCAGCTGCGAGGGGACCCAAGGCCACCTTGGAAACAATCAGAGTTGTCCTTTGAAGCAGTTACTGGAAGAGCCTGCAGAGCTGTTTCCACAACGGTCATCTATCCCTGACCCTCGCTGGCAACCTCAAATAGAGTTTTCAAGCCACCAGAGACAGCAAGTCTCGTGACTTAGCAGGACGCATCTTGTTTTTCCCCTCAAAGCATTGCCCCTGATTTGATAATCTACCTGATTCAAAACACAGCACTCTGTCCTCAAAACTCAAGCTTTGGGTCCGCTGAGGAAAAGCCAAAGAATGAGCTCCCAGCAATTCCCAAAGCTAAACTGCTAAGGGTGACAGCAGCGCCCCTGGAGTAAGTGTGGGTTTCTCAGGGTGCCTCCTTTGGTGGGGACAGTGGCAGTGTGGGGACAAGACCTGGACTAGGAAGTCACCGTCCCAGGGCAGATCCCGCCAGGCTCTGTCCACATCAGAGAGACACACTGAAATGGTAAGCCCTGACACAGGGCACTCACCAGGACCTTCCCCACCGCGGACATGGCTGTGAGGGTCAGCCTCACATCAGCGACCACCATAGATACCAACAGACCTTATCTCCCCCAAAGAGGCCCATCGAAACCTAGCCCTGGACAAATCGGACCCCAAAGGATCCCACCAGTCAGTTTTGATCACAAAAGTCGCTCTGCAGAGAAGGTATATAATACTTGAGTGCTGAATGGAACGCAGTCCAGGGAAGATGAAAGGTTTATCATGTACTGATTTCAAATTTCCACTTTCATAACATTATAAAGTTAACCCTCTTCCTAACACGGACAGTCAAGGGGCACGTCATAAAAGGAGGCACATCCTATAGGTCTGACCCCAAATAGGACTAAAAGGGCCTCCAGGGGGGTCTCACTGAGGTTCAAGTCCTAGCTTGGGCTTAGGGGTGGCTGATTAGCTACAAGGAGACGGATCACCCATCTGTGGACCAAGGCCATGGCCCTCCTTGACCTCCAGAACATGGCGGGAGGGGTAGTCTGAGGAATCCACTCAGGACAGGCCCTGGCATGCTGACTGTGCTAAAAAAAAAAAAAAAAAAAGAAAAGAAAAAAGGCGGGG
>SJYC01079023.1:0-68995 GCA_006408675.1 Madoqua kirkii
TGTTGCACATGTATGGCTTCTCCCCGGTATGGGTCCTCATGTGCCGCGGCAGCTTCCCCGCCCCCATGATGACTTTGTGGCAGATAGGGCACTGCTGAGAGGCCTTGGGCTTCAGCTTGCGCTCCTCCACCAGCGGCCAGGGAGGGAAGAGGCCCCCCAGGTGGGTGGCGCTCAGGAAGTTGAGATAGGCACCGTAGTCATTCTCCGCCTTGATGGGGCCCAGCGGCCCCCCGGGAAGGTCCGGGAACATGTCCTTGAAGAAATCGTTGGGGAAAGGCGGCGGTGGGGGTGGGGGTAGCTCCTCCTTCTCCTCCTCCTTGATCTTGCGGTTCTTGATGACCAGGTCCAGGGGCCCACTGTCCATGGGCTGCTCAGGCAGCTGGGCAAAGGCACCGAAGTCCCCTGGCCAGAGGTGCGGAAAGAAGTCCGGGGCAAATGGAGATAAGGAGGGTCTCCTGTCGGGGAGGCTGGCTTTGGGGTACAGGTTCTCCCTCAGCAGAGATTCGATGGAGAAGTCCCGGATCACGCCCAGGTGGCCCGGGCTGCCAGCCTGGAAGGAGTCGGGGAAGTCCCTGGGTGTGTCCGAATAGGCCTTCTCCGAGAGGTGGTCCGACTTGGAAGGGCTTTGGTGGCAACTGATGTCCTGGGGGTCAGGCAGGTTTTCTTGATCAGCAAAATCCTCCGTGTCATCGTCGTCATCCTCCTCTTCCTCCTCTTCCTCCTCCTCTTCGTCCTCGTCATCGTCC
The DNA here is from genome assembly GCA_006408675.1 of Madoqua kirkii. NCBI lineage: Eukaryota > Metazoa > Chordata > Mammalia > Artiodactyla > Bovidae > Madoqua > Madoqua kirkii. The sequence goes on from SJYC01079023.1 coordinate 747, forward strand.
TCCTCGTCGTCGTCGTCGTCCTCCTTGTCCCCCCCGGGCTCCATGATCTCCAGGCACACGTTCACGATGCACTGGATCTCCAGCATCCTGGCGGCGTTGAGGATGTGCTTGACGTTGGAGGCAGTGATGGTGAGCGTGGAGGTGTAAGCGAACTCCAGGATGGCGGCCAGCGCCTCGGGCTGGACGAAGTCAATCTCGTAGACGTACGGCTGGCTGGCTAAGGTGCCGGCCGTGAAGAGCTTCTTGAAGTACTTGCTGCAGGCGGCCAGGACCGAGCGGTGGGTGCGGTATTCCTGCTCCTGCACCACCAGGAGCACGTCGCACAGCAGCCCGTCATGCCGCTGCTCGTTCAGGCTGCAGAGGACCTCGCTGCTGTGGTTGGGGAAGGGAATGCCGATCAGCTCGTCAATGCCATTGGCCATGTTCTCGCCGGAGCCCTGCAGGGACACACACAGGAAGAGACTGAGTTAGAGGACCTGGGCCCTGCAGGGGACACCAGCTCTGGGATCCTGGCTCAGGGAGGCCAGGCTGGTGGGCCTCAGCGGTGCTCTCCTATCCCACCCCTGCCTTTGCTTGCAGCTCCCCTCCCTCCTCCTTTGCTAGGGAGCTGCCCCCTCTTCCTTAGCTTTCCCCACTCTCACCTGTCACTCAGAGCCCCACTCCCAAGTGCCCCTTCTCAGGGTACTACTGGGCTCTTTCCAGGATCCCGAAGGCCCTGGAAGCTGGGCTCTTCATGGGGCAGCTGGCGCCTGCCTTTTAGCAAAGGCTATGGTATCTCCTCTCGGGCATAATTTCACCAAATTCCACTTTGCTAATGTGCAAGTCCTGAACGCAAGGCTGGCCGGCCACGTGAGGCTCCCCTGCTCTGTGTGCTGCGGGAATGGGGGCCAATCCTGACTCCCACCGCATCCGCCAGTCAGGGGCCAAAGCGGGAGTCCTCTCTCATGACTCAAGGTTCTCGGTGGGAGAATGCTTTGGTTTATTTCACAGATACTCTGCCTCCTGCATTTTGCTGCTTTTGGCTACTGATGTGGCTGTACTGACAACGGGACTGCTAATGGTAGCTGAGTTGTTTCCTGGTCCAGCTCCATCATATTGAAGTCTCAAGCTCCAGGATGTCAGAGTGTATGGAGGTGGGATCTTTAAAGAGGTAATTAAGGTTAAAACGGGGTCCTATGAGTGGGCTCTTATCCAGTGTGACCCCCAGAGTGGAGACCATGTGAGAACATGGGGCGGAGGGGGCGGTGGAGGGAGGTGGAGACAGCAAGCTGAAGAGAGAGGCCTCAAAGGAAATGGACCCTGTGACACCTTGATCTTGGACTAGATCCAGCCTCTAGAACTGTGCAAAAATCAGTCTTGCTCTTTAAGTCCTGCTCTGTGGTACTTTGTTATCACAGCCCTAGCATACGGAGACAGTTATTAGAAACCTTAAACCAATTTTGTGACCCCTTTTTGCAAGGGAATGGGGGGCCTTATGGCAAGTGTTTTGCCTTCTGACCTTAACTTCTGGCTTCATCTTAGTTGATGAGGTTTCCCTTCACTTGCTATTCTTGGTATTTTAAAAAGCAGTGACCTCCTACATACGTATATCTTGAACCATTTGATAAATATTTATATTCAGTGTTAAATTCAACTTATACTCAGTGTTAAATTCAAGTGCATTGTTAGCTAATTTATCATGTCAGTATTCTGTTACTCTCAGGGAAACATATCCCTGTGGGGAGAAGCCTCTTCTGAGATACTTCAGGATTATCTGTACATTAAACACAGTGTGGCCAGTGATAGCTGCTAGGAGGGAGGGGGTTCAGAAGGAGGGGTCCAGGCAGAGGACAGCAGGCACCCCCTCCCTTCAGGGAGCAGAACAGAGTCAATTTGGACAAGCCACCCTAATTTTTAATGCCAGGGCATGGAGGGCCCTGCTACTCTGGGCTAAGCTTGGTCATGGCCCATAGATAAATCCTAGCCAAGGCCTGGCTCTTTCCTGGGTGCAGTTACAGTGGGGAGAAAAGAAAAAGGAAAACAAAGCCTGGAAGCCCCACGGCCCATTGGCAAGCGCTCTGGGAATTCCCACACACTTATCTTCTGGATGTTTCTGCCCTGAGAAGGCGGATGCAGCAGAAAGGGACAAGGGAGAAGTGTCAGGCCCACAGTGTGGGCCCCGAGTGACTTGGAGGCACCAAGGACCCAGTGGGGTGTCAGTGCTGGGTGCTCTGCCCCTCCTTCCTGCTTCTCTATGGGTGATGGAGGGCCTTAGCTTTCCCTGAGCAATCCCACCTGGGCAGGTGTTCAAGGCGTTTCCCAGAGCAAAGGCCTTGCTGTTTTCCTCCTGTTTTTAAAAAGGACCAGAGGCCCTGCAGGCCGTGTGTTCATTGCCTGAATAGTCACTGGGTTTCTTCCTGAACGCGGCACTGCCCTGGGGTGTGGGAACGCACAGAGAGCAGACCAAGCAGGGCCCTGCTCTAAAAGAGCTTAAGGGACATAGCAACTATGAAAAAGGTGGAGCAAGATCCACCAACGAAGAATAAGATAGCACCACACACCTATCAGAGTGGCTAAAGCAACAAGAAGTGATAACACCAAATGCTGGCGAAATCATAAAAGACACTGCTGTGTCCACCTGGCTCTCTCTTGGATCACTCGCTCCAGCGGATGCCAGATGCCATGTCATCAGGACAGTTCTATGGAAGGTCCACATGGCGAGGGGCTGAGCTGTGTGAGTGACCACCAAGAGACTGGGTCATTGAGCCTCAGTCAAGCCTTCAGATGACAGCAGCCCCCTGGCATCCTGACCACAACCTCATGAAAGAGACTGACTCAGAACCACTTAGCAAGGCTGCTTCTGAATTCCTGACTCATAGAAACTGGGAGATAGTAAGTGTTTATTCTTGTTTTCAGTTGCTCAATTTTGGAGTAATTTGTTATACACCAATAGATAACATAATAGATAATCCAGGGAGATAACAGATGATACAACAGGCTATCCAGAGGCACTATTCACTATTCATAGACACTATAGACCTGTGATATTTATCAGGATGCTTTCTGGCAATGGCAGTTAAATAATATCTTCTAACAAAATCCGTTTTCATTCCAATCCCAAAGAAAGGCAATGCTAAAGAATGCTCAAACTACCGCACAATTGCATTCATCTCACACGCTAGTAAAGTAATGCTCAAAATTCTCCAAGCCAGGCTTTAGCAATACGTGAACTGTGAACTTCCAGATGATCAAGCTGGTCTTAGAAAAGGCAGAGGAACCAGAGATCAAATTGCCAACATCTGCTGGATCATGGAAAAAGCAAGAGAGTTCCAGAAAAACATCTATTTCTGCTTTATTGACTATGCCAAAGCCTTTGACTGTGTGGATCACAATAAACTGTGGAAAATTCTGAAAGAGATGGGAAACCTATATGCAGGTTGAGAAACCTGCCTCTTGAGAAACCTATATGCAGGTCAGGAGGCAACAATTAGAACTGGACATGGAACAACAGACTAGTTCCAAATAGGAAAAGGAGTACATCAAGGCTGTATACTGTCACCCTGCTTATTTAACTCATATGCAGAGTACTTCATGAGAAATGCTGGGCTGGAAGAAGCACAAGCTGGAATCAAGATTGCCAGGAGAAATATCAATCACCTCAGATATGCAGATGACACCACCCTTATGGCAGAAAGTGAAGAGGAACTCAAAAGCCTCTTGATGAAAGTGAAAGAGGAGAGTGAAAAAGTTGGCTTAAAGCTCAACATTCAGAAAATGAAGATCACAGCATCTGGTCCCATCACTTCATGGGAAATAGATAGGGAAACAGTGGAAACAGTGTCAGACTTTATATTTTGGGGCTCCAAAATCACTGCAGATGGTGATTGCAGCCATGAAATTAAAAGACGCTTACTCCTTGGAAGAAAAGTTATGACCAACCTAGATAGCATATTCAAAAGCAGAGACATTGCTTTTCCAACAAAGGTCCTTCTAGTCAAGGCTATGGTTTTTCCTGTGGTCATGTATGGATGTGAGAGTTGGACTGTGAAGAAAGCTGAGTGCTGAAAAATTGATGCTTTTGAACTGTGGTGTTGGAGAAGACTCTTGAGAGTCCCTTAGACTGCAAAGAGATCCAACCCGTCTATTCTAAAGGAGATCAGTCCTGGGTGTTCTTTGGAAGGACTGATGCTAAAGCTGAAACTCCAGTACGTTGGCCACCTCATGCAAAGGGCTGACTCATTGGAAAAGACTCTGATGCTGGGAGGGATTGGGGGCAGGAGAAGGGGACGACAGAGGATGAGATGGCTGGATGGCATCACTGACTCAGTGAACGTGAGTTTGAGTAAACTCTGGGAGTTGGTGATGGACAGGGAGGCCTGGCATGCTACAATTCATGGGGTCGTAAAGAGTCGGACACGACTGAGCAACTGAACTGAACTGAACTGAACTGAACTGAACAAAATTAGTATATTATGACACTGGTTTGATAGATGAAAGTAGATGTATTGAGAAAATGATAACTTTTTCTAATTCCCACAAAGCTACCCTAATGGTAGCAGGGTCCTGACCCTCAGAGGACCCTTTTCCATTGAAAATGCCATTTGTGAATGAAACGCCCCTTCAACTGTTAAAAGCCCAAGTCAGTAAGACCTCAGGAAATTAGTTCTTTCAAGCAAGCGTTCTTGCTTGCCAAGAGCTTATTCATTTAAAGACAAAAATGTTTTTGAAATGTTTTTCAGGAAAAATTCCCACAGTTCCTTAGACTCATCCCCATGTTCTTAAATAGAGGAGCTAGGAACCTACTGGATGGGATGGGAGTGGTCAGGATCTCGCTAGAGTGCTCCAAGGAATGGATCGCACCATCCTGACTTGACATGTCCTGCCTCGCATGCTTTGGGAGCCTGGTCTGCTAGGGCCTGGGGGTCAGGAGCCGCAGCTGTGTGACTTTGAGAGGCCCCACCACCTCTCTGAGCTTCTTTTTTCTCATCTTGTCATCGCATGAACAGGGGAAGTCTGGTAACTGGAGTCATGACTGTGAGGAGGGGCTTCCCAGGTGGCGCTAGTGGTAAAGAACCTGCCTGCCAGAGCTGGAGACATAAGAGGCATGAGTTTGATCCCTGGGTTGGGAAGATCCCCTGGAGAAGGGCATGACAACTCACTCCAGTATCCTTGCCTGGAGAATCCCATGGACAGAGGAGCCTGACAGGCTACAGTCCATGGGTCACAAAGAGTTGAACACGACTGAAGTGATTTAGCACACCTGCACACACGACCTTGAGGAGCTAGAAGCATAAAGTGAATCTGGCCACGAGGAGGGGGCAATAGGCCTGGGTGACGCTGGACTTGAGGGCTGGTCTGTCCAGCATCGACTTCTCACCGTGGCATGGTTTGGAGTCTCTGTCCCATTCCTGGAGGAATGGAGGTAACCATAGAGCTGGGAGCGGGGGCTGTTTTTCCTGGCAGGAGCTAGCAGGGGAATGGGGGCTGTGGCTTGCTGTTTTATTGACTTTTGGGGGAGAAGTACCCCCACCCTGCACTCTAGTAGCTTCCCTGGTGACCCTGAGAGTCCCATGCCTGGAGGGTCTGCAGACAGCAGTGTTTCAGAAGAACTGCAACGTCCAGCCCCCCTTCCCTCCCATGGCCCAAGTGAAGGTACTCTGTCTCCAAGAATAACATGCTCAGGAAAGAAAATCACACACACACGAAAAGCAAAACCAAACCTCTTTAACAGTTAGGAGAGGCTTGTAGGAAGGGGCTAGAAAAAATATAGAGCCCAGAAGTAAAGGCAGAGGACGGAAAGGGGGAAAGAGGTGCTTGAAAATGGAGGAAGGGCACAGGTGTGGTCCCCATTCCAGAGGATGTGAAGCCCATCACAGCCTCCCCTGGGCCTGTGCCCTCAGTGGAAGGTTCTAGAAGCCAAGGTGTGTCCGCAGAGCTTGTCTGGCAAGGGCGGCATTTCTCAGCTCTGGCCTAGGTTTATTCAGTTGCAGCGTGAGAATATCACTTGCTTCAGGTACTCTACCTGCCCCCTTCCACTACAGGGAGCTTCACCAGCAAAAGAAGGGGAGGGCCTGCTCCTACGAGAGGAATGGAGAAGAGATGGAGGTGGAGCCTTTGGAGAGAGAGGGCCTTGGACTTATAGAAATGCATTGAAAAACCTGGCTCTAGAAGTCCTCCAGACTAATTTTTTGAGTGTGACTTGAATTTTTGTTTTTCATTTGTGTCCTATTCTAATAACCCCATCATTCAAGCAAGCAAGCCAAGATTTCTAATAACAATCAATACCAGCTACCATTAATCAACTGCCTGTGACATGTCTGCCATTGAACCTCTAATCCTTCTTCACCCAACACAACCCTGAAAGGTACACATTCTTATCATCACCTCCAATTTAGCAGCAAAGAGTATGGAGAGGGTGAGTGACTTGCCCCATGGCAGACACAGTGTCTGAGCCAAGATTTGAACTTGGCTGCATTTGGCACCAAAGTTCATGTTCATTCCTCTTTACCATGCTGCTCCTACAAAGTCCATATGGGGGTGAGGGTTGGGACCCTACCTGTCAGAGGTTTAGAGATTTAATCAGAGATAGAGCTGAGGGGTGTGCACCAGGGGCCTGAGACCCACGGAGGCCTGGGGGACTCAGGACTGAGGGCACATGAGAAATAAGGACAGGGAGACAGCAGACCCCTGTGGGCTGAGGGATCCAAGCAGGTTTGGAGGAGGAGCCCTTTCTGAGCTGTGAAGGATAGAGAGGATTTCGTTGGGCAGAGAGGCAGGAAGGACCAGCCCCACAGCATTTGGATCTGGAAAACTTTGGATCTCTTGAGTCCCCCCTGAAAGTGTGTTGAACCTGGGTACCGAGCAGGCTCTCGTAAGAACTTGCTTCCAACCAGTATGTGCCTGAACTTGGCTGATGGCCATCTAATCACAGAGAGTTTCTGATGGGAGGTGGAGAGTGAATTTCCTGCTTTCAGACGTCCTGGGTCCACTTCCTGGCCTCAGGTACTTAGTATCACCCTCCTGAGCTCAGTTTCTTTATCTGATCATGGGGATGATAATAATATCCACCCCACAGAGTGGCTGGGCTGATCAAATGAGGTCAGTGCTGCTGGGACAGAGGAGGTGCTCAACCACTGCTGGCAATTATGAAGTCCAGGAGGGAACAGTGTCCTAACAGGGGTCTGGGCAGAGGGAGATGGGATCATACCAGAAACTAATTTGCTTTCTGTATAGTTTTGCAGAGATCACACTATTTAATCACCTCTCCCAAAGACACTCCCAGGGCTACCCTGGCATGTGGAGGACACCATAATCATCCTAGGTCCTTCCATATGTCCTGTCTCATGGACTCCTAACCCAAAGAGGCAGGCAAGGCGGGTAGAAACTTTATGCCTATTTTACAGATGAAGAAAATGAGGCACAGGGAGGAGCTGATGCCCAGGGTCACATAGCACATTAGTATCAGAGCTAGAATTAGAGCTAGATGCTTTGATGCCCAAGCTTGTGCCCGCAGCCAGGTATGGGGCTGCCTGGCTGGTAGGTGCCCCATGTTCTAGGGCTGGCTTTACTGGGAACATGAAATGCAGGGATGGGTCAGTTTTGCATACACTCCTGCTGCTCTCAAGTTTGCCTATCTGGGAACTGGGGAAGTAACTGCATGGCTCACATCTGCTCCAGGGAAGAGTTTGTCTCTTATATGTCTGTATTATTACCAGGATGCTGTCAAGCAGGAACATGGGAGATGCTGAATGAACGAGGTTGGTTCAAATACATGGTAGGGAGAGGTTTAGAGTCACAAAAGATGGTAAGAAAAGAAAGAAAGTGAAGTCATGTCCGACTCTTTGCGACCCCATGGACTGTAGCCTGCCAGATTCCTCCGTCCATGGGATTATCCACGCAAGAATAATGGAGTGGATTGCCATTTCCTTCTCTAGGAGATCTTCCCAACCCAGAGATTGAACCCGGGGCTTCCCTGGTGGCTCAGACAGTCTCCCTGCAATGCAGGAGACCTGGGTTTGATTCCTGGGTCAGGAAGATCCCCTGGAGAAGGAAATGGCAATCTACTCCAGCACTCTTGCCTGGAAAATCCCATGGACGGAGGAGCTCGATATGCTACAGTCCATGGGGTCGCAAAGAGTTGGACACGACTGAGCAACTTCACTTTCACTTTCATTCCTGCATTGTAGGCAGACGCTTTACCGACTGAGCCACCAGGGAAGTCCCTACAAAATGTGGTGGGCAGTGCCAATCCTCTGCCTTAGGGACCCCCGGTAGGCTTCCCTGGTGGTGCAGAGGTTAAAGTGTCTGCCTGCAATGCAGGAGACCTGGGTTTGATCCCTGGGTCGGGAAGATCCCCTGGAGAAGGAAATGGCAACCCACTCCAGTATTCTTGCCTGGAGAATCCCATGGACGGAGGAGCTTGGTGGGCTACAGTCCACGGATCGCAGAGCAGGACACAACTGAGCGACTTCACTTTCACTTTCTTTCACTTTCTATCATTCATAAAGTATTTCTATCTGTTCATTTCATCCTTATTATGATTCCCATTTGATGGGGATCAGAGAGGCTGAGTCACTTGCCCCAAGTCACACAGCTTGATTTCTACTCCAGTCCCGTCTCTTTCCTCTCCTCCATGGTTGCCTCAGTGATGTGACTTTCAGGACAGTTCTATTATGATGCACAAATCCAGCACCTCCTTGAATCATGCTCAGGTCAGCAAATAAGTATTTCTATTGTTCATTTCATCCTTATTATGATTCCCATTTGATGGGGATCAGAGAGGCTGAGTCACTTGCCCCAAGTCACACAGCTTGATTTCTACTCCAGTCCCGTCTCTTTCCTCTCCTCCATGGTTGCCTCAGTGATGTGACTTTCAGGACAGTTCTATTATGATGCACAAATCCAGCACCTCCTTGAATCATGCTCAGGTCAGCAAATCTGGGGCCCAGAGTGATGTTTCCATCTGCCAAATCCCCATGGCGAACTGGCCCCAGCTGGCAGGCTCTTTCTGCCCTGGGAGTACCCCCACCACACACCTCCAGCCTCTAGCCCCTTCCCTGCCCGGGCCTGGCAGAATCAGTGTCTCCAGGAGGGCAAGAGTAGGGTTCTGCAGGGGCAGAGAAGGCATGTGGATTCTTTTCCAGATTTGGGAATGAGGCTAGGTAGCAGCTGGCCGCCTCCTCTGAGCAGGTTCCTAGCGTCTCTGTGGTCTGTATAGGCACAGAAACCTGCCTGGGGCTGGCGGGCCAGGGCAGGGGCAGGACAGGGAGGCCTGGCCCAAGCAGCTGGCCGGCCCCATGGAGCCCTGCTGGGCACACCCTACCCTACCCTTGGCAGTTCCCCTAAGCTGGGCAGCCACACCCCTCGGCCCTGGAATGCCCCAGAGGCTGGGGCCAGACATGTGGGCTGGAAGGCTGGGCAGGGGCTCCTCAACTTCCAGCCTGCACCCCGCTTCCCGGAGCACCTCCAGCAGAGGGCTGCCCCACCTACTCTGCCACCGCGCCAAGACATGCCTGGAGCCCCGGGTCCCCAGCTGAGCCTTGGGCCCAGGGCTTGGAGCTGCCTGGTTTCTGTGAAATGAGCTCTGGGTCTCCCTCTGCTAATGGTGACGGCTGTGCCAGATGCTCTCTGACAGCTGGAATGTAGGCCCTCTCTGCCACACATGGTCGTGGCCCCTCATTCTCTGCTTGCTCACCATCTCTCCGACCCCCGCCAATGCCTGACCCCTCCACTCATAGGACACCATGTGAAAGGGCGAACCAGCCTGGCAGGCAGGCACTCCTGTGTTCCTGACCCCACACAGAGGGGTTCTCCCCACATCCCGACTCCTGGGGGGCCTGAGCTTTTGCTCCTGAGACCAGATATTCGAGTCCCTGCCTTACTGCTGTCCAAAGCCCCTGACTTATCATGCTGTGTGTCTGTGGGGCATACCCACTTCCCTCTATACATTTTCTTAGGATCCCCTAGTACAGAAGGAATTATTTGGCCCACATGCTGGTGAGAAACCTAAGCTCGTGCTGGTGAAATGACACACCCAGGGTCACAGAACAAGGTCAGGAAGTGAGAGACCCCAGACCCCCTGACTTGTCACCCACGCCCTGCCCACTGTCTGCTGTGGCATCTCTTTTCACCCCACCCTCACCATCAGTACCCCTCCACATCCCACACGGGTTTGGTTTTTGTCAGAATAAGGTCTAGGAGCCCCGTGGGAGTTTGGAGGGAGGACACGAGTCACGTTTTTATAAGGATGAGACACACTCGAGACAGACGTGGGCGTACCCCAGAGGGCAGCTGGAGTGATGGGTGACAAACCACGAGGGGCAGCTGTCCTCCTGGGCTTTGGTCCCGAGGGTGGGGCCGGGGCACCCGAGTGTCTGAGCTGTTTAATCTCCTCCTAGAGGAACCTGCTCTTCACAGCATCCCGTGAAAGTGAAAGAAGGAAACGGCAATGCAGTCCAGTATTCTTGCCTGGAAGATTCCACGGACAGAGGAGCCTGGCGGGCTACGGTCCAGGGGGCCACAAATGGTCAGACATGGCTGAGTGACTAACACTCCCACTTTCAGAGGAACCTGTTCTTCACAGCATCTAGGTGAACTCCAAGTGGGCATGCTGGGGCCTCTGCCTCCACCCCCTCCCTCAAGGGGTGGCTTAGAGCCTGTTACTTTTCAAAGTGGGGCTTCCCTCATAGCTCAATTGGTAAAGAATCTGCCTGCAATGCAGGAGACTTGGGTTCGATCCCTGGGTCGGAAAGATCTCCTGGAGAAGGAAATGGCAACCCACTCCAGTATTCTCGCCTGGAGAATCCCAGGGACAGAGGAGCTTGGCGGGCTACAGTCCACGGGGTTGCAAGAGTCAGACACGCCTGGGTGACTGTCACTACTGCTACCACTTTTCAAAGCACTTTCATCTTCGTGGTGGCAGGTGAAGCCTGTCCGATACCCATTTTACAGGCCAAGGAACAAAAGGGAAGCGAGGTCAAATGACAAAGTCCAGCAATAACACTGCAGAGCTCACTTACTCCCTGAGGCTGTACTCTGGAGGCACCCCTGCTGTGCCCCTTGGGCTGGGTTTTCTAAGGGCAGCGTGGCCTGGAGCAAGGCTGTGGGGGCTGAGACTACCCAAAGCTGCCGTGGGGAGGGTTCCCTGCGCTGCCTGGGTTGGCCATGGGAGTCTGGGCTGGACAAATAAGTGGTATCCCTTCAAACGGTTGTTATTTAATCATTTATTCATCCTTTATTTATTAGAGAGAGAGGCGGGGCGGGGTGGAGGGGAAAGACTTGTTTTCTTTTAAGAAATACTGCACACCTCTTTATGTTCGGAATAAAGGATTTACTACTTGTGTTTATTACAGGAGATTTCCCGAGCCAGAAAACTCCTTGGGAGGCTTATTAAACCTTATTAAACTGCTGAAAATTTGGATAATAAAATAAATCACTTGTTTCCCATAAACAGCACTCGGCCCCGAGTTACTGAGTTTCAGAATCCCAGCTGCCTCTGTTGCCTTCTCCAGGCGTCCCTGCTGGCAGGCTGGTGGGCTGTGCTCCCCACAGCCACGAGCTCCCGCGGGTGAGGAGGCGGGGGGCTACACAGGAGCCCCCTGGGGAGCCCTAGTCTCTTAGCATTTCTGCCCAAAGGGGCTGTCTCCTGCAGAGGAGTGGGAATGGTTTAGATTGTGTGAGTTATTTAAGGAGCTGTGCTTGGAGCAGGTTAAGAGTCCCCACTTATTTGAATCCTTCCTGGGGATATATTTTAGGGTTTCTTTTAAAAGGCACCAAAGTGTCTGACAGCTGGCCTGCCGGAGCTCGCCTCGCCCCGCGCACACAGGGCTCCCTGCACTATGCCCATTGCTGCCACCAGGGAACTTGACGGTGGGAGAAGGGAAGCCGCTCCAGGTGAGAGGGCCAGAGCTCTGTCCTGGGAAAGGGCCTGAAGAGGAGGTGCTGAGACATGCCCAGGTGTGCAGTTGGCAGAGGGGGCGACAATGCTTTGGGAGAGGAGGTACAATTCCAGTCTGCACTGACAATTCATCTCTGCTCTGCAGCTGAGTTCTTGGTGACCTTAGATTGGCCACAGGCCCTTTCTGAGCTGCGGCCCCTTTTATGAGAGACCAGGAGGCTGTGAAGGTCCCTTGCTGGTGCTATGGCATCCTCCAGCGACCCACTTCAGTCTTTAGGTTCCAGGGCGGATCTCTGGATTCTGAGGGCATGAACAGCTCAGCTTTTGCAGTCCTGGGGCTGCTGTACCAGACCATGAACTTCCTGATTCCATCCCCCACACCCGCAACCTCACCGCAGGTGTCTCAGAGATGCTGCCAGGTTATACAGGGAAATAACTATGCACGCACACCGGGCTTTCAGAGGACAAGTGTTCTATCTGCAAGGTCAGGAGGGGATTAGTATTTGACCACCCCAGGCAGGATGATGGACACGTGACTAGCTGATCAAAGATGTATAATAAGTTCCCTCTCCACGCCCTGAAAGAAGGGCGAGGAGGCCCGCTCTGGGTTTATCTTCCCAGCTCTCAGACAGTGGCCAGGGACAGGCATGGAGTCTGGAAGTCGGCCAGGGCAGGGTCTGGAAGTTGCTTCCCCAGAATGTGCCCTCATTCATTACAAACAATCCTAGAGGCCCTGTGTGGGGAGCGTGGGAGACAGACAGGCACCCAGCTTGCCAGAGATGTGACATGTGGAGACAGAGGGCCGCTTCTGAGATTGCCCCAGCTACCTGAATGACACTAGCCGTGGAGATTAAACTAGCCGTGGAGAGGGGCCTCGGGTGCTGGGTGTTTCGAGTGGTGTGAGTTGTTACCTAAATATAGGACGTAGATTCTTTCACTTGATAGTTGCTCAGTTGTGTCCAACTCTTGTGACCCTGTGACTCTTTGTAGTCCTCCAGGCTACATGGGGTTCTCCAAGCAAGAATACTGGAGTGGGTTGTCATTTCCTTCTCCAGGGGATCTTCCCCACTCAGGGATCAAACTTGGCTCTCCTGCACTGCAGGCAGGTTCTTTTTTTCTTTACCCTGCAAAACCTATTTTCAAACAGAGAAACTGAAACAGAGCTGGGATTCAAACCCAAGCCACTGGGTCCCAGATTTCCTAAGCAGAGTTTACCCATTTGGGGCTGGAGAAAGAGGGACAAAAGGGATGGATGGAATTCCTAAAGAACTCACAGAAAAGTGGGAGAGAAATAAGCCAGTTCAGAACTGGCCCAGAGGTGAGGACAGGGCCCCTTGGGGCGGATCAGGGCGGGGACTCCACTGAGGAAGTGATGGCAGGGAGAGGAGACCTCAGACGCACCCGCACCCCTGTGTAAGAGGCCGGGGGAAGGAAGTCAGGGAAGTATCTGGATGGGGGCAGAAATCTACTTGGCACTGCGTCTGAGGAGGGGTCAGCAACAGGCAGTCCTGGCAGGGCAGGGCAGGGTGGCCGGAAACTGGCTAGGATCGGGTATCTTCTGACCCATTGCTCAGAGCCACACCCCTGCCCCTCTGCCTGCTCCAAACCTCCCCGGGGGAGGGGGACCGGGTGGGGAGAAGCTCCAAGGGGAGGGGCCCATGGGCGGAGGAGGGCAGGATCACTCTCCAGGCTTTGTCCAGGTGTAAGATGTCCTAGCTACACCTCAGCTCTTAACAGCCACCTCGACCTCTGTGCCCCATCCACCTCAATTTGGAGATAAGATCCGGATGAGCGGCCCAGCCGGATGGCCTCCTGATCCCACCCCTGCCTGTGTTTTCCAAAGGAAGTGAAACCTCAGATTTGCCTCAAAACTTGCACTTTTCTTCCAAGCAGACGCCATCCGCCACGAGAACCGCCTGGCATTTGGCTGGGAGGACAAACTGGAAGCTTGCAATTTTCAGGCATAATTGCACAGTTCCATATAATATTATTATATAGAACTTTTATTGCACTGAGAAAGTCCAAGCATTTCCTTTTCTTTTTACACTTGAGCCCAGTCCCTCCTCGGCTGTAATTTTCCCACTTGCCCACTGCACAACTGACGGCTGTTGGGTTCCAGGAGCCATCCCCAAAGAAAGGGCAATTAGGATGGGAGTGGAAACTCTTCTGTCACAAGCGGTTTATTCACGGAATGGGAATCAGTTCACAGATACTGACCATTCACCGCATCGTGACTGGGGCTTCATGCTGTGCGGGGCTCTGAACAAGACCTTGCATCTAATTTTGAGGGGCTTCTGGCTTTCTTGACCAGTAAGAATAACCCACAGTTTTCCCTGGTGGCTCAGACAGTGAAGAATCCACCTGATGATGCAGGAGAGGCAGGAGACGCAGGTTCAATCCCTGGGTTGGGAAGATCCTCTGGAAAAGGGAATGGCACCTCCCTTCAGTATTCTTGCCTAGAGAATTCCATGGCCAGAGGAACCTGGCAGGGTACAGTCCATGGGATTGCAAAGAGTCAGACACAACTGAGTGACTAACACACACACACACACACACACACACAAAGAAGAATAACCCACAGAAAAATATTAAAGAGAAATACGGACCAAGAGGGAAACTGGTGTGGGCTGGGTCCTACAACTGGGGATGTGGGAGCCAGTAGATGGAGGTCTGGGCAGAACCCCAGCACCAGGCAGCTGTGATAGAGCGACTCCTTGACCGTGTACAGCAAACACTCGCTTTTGAGCACAGTCCCTGGAGGCCAGCCTCTCTTGTGTTGGTTTCTCCAGGGCACATTTCAGGGGACGAGAGCTGTCCTTCCCTCCGCCACAGTGGCTCAGCCACAAGTGTGTTCCACAAGTCCATAAGCCTCAGCCGGTACCAAGGCTTTCACACCCTCTGGGGAGGGTGTCTGACTGTCCCCACCTTACAAAGTTAACTATCCCATCCCCCATCTCCCGACCACCACCGTTCATCATCCATTTGCACTGAGAGTTTTGGTCCCAAGACTATTATAAATTACAGTGAAAATATTCTCAAGGGACAAGAATCCCCCACCCCTCCCCCACCCCTCAGTCCCCAGCCCAAAAAAAGCCAAAAAAAAGCCCCAGAACGGGCTCAGCAATTTCTTCGTATCTTGTAAGTCTGGTCTCTCTTTGAAGTCTCAAGATCAAAAATGTTGAAGAAATACAAGGTTAAAGAGTTAGGAAAGAGTTGAGAAAAACATTATTATTTGCAGAGGATATTACTGGATACTTTCCTATACAAACAATGGACAAGCTCAAAAACATAGAGGATCCCATTTTCTTGGCAAAGAAAATAGATATAACACCTAAGAATAAGCTCATAAGAAAAGTGCAAGGTCCATACAAAGAGAGTTTTAAAACATGACTGAAGCACTCTTTAAATAGAAAGTATAGCTGCGTTCGGATAGGGAGCTATAATACTGTAAACATGCCAGTTCCCCCCTAAATAGGTCAATCAATGCAATATGGTCCCAATAAAAATATCAAGCAGAATTTCTATTGAAATTAGATAAGCTAACTCTAAAGTTCGCATGGAAAAATAGGCACTTAATAGCCAAGAGATTTCTAAAACAGATGACTAATGGGAGCAAGGGGACCAGCATTACCAGATATGAAAACACATTATAAAGTCATAAAAATAGAATATTTGATACTGGATCATGAACAGAGAGACAGATCAAGAAGATGCCCATAAACAGACTCACACAAATTTATATACATGTGAACTTAGCAAATAGTAAAGGTGGGAATTCTATTTTATTTTAAGATGGATTTTTCAATAAGTAGGATGGGAACAACTGGCCAATCATATAGGAAACAAATGAAACAAAATTCAGACCCCTTCCCCACTCCTTATACCAAAGTAAATGATGGGTACAGCAACAATTTTAGAATTTTTAAAAAGAATCATGAAAAAAAATCAGAAAATTGTTTCATCATCTCAAAGGGAAGTGCTTTTCTAAGTAAGAAATAAATAAACTGGGAAAAAATATTTGCAAAACATATGATGAGGGCTAATCTCCTTTATAGCAAAAGCTTATATTAAATCAGGAAAAGACCTATACCTTGCTGGATAATTGCAAAAACTGTTTTAGCTGAAAAAAAAAAAAAGTGATCACAGAAAAAGAAATACTGCTGCTACTGCTGCTAAGTCACTTTAGTTGTGTCCGACTCTGTGCGACCCCATAGACGGTAGCCCACCAGGCTCCCCCGTCCCTGGGATTCTCCAGGCAACAACACTGGAGTGGGTTGCCATTTCCTTCTAGCTTTTAAATATGTGAAAAGTGTTCAGCATCACTCAGGATTAAAGATATAAAGATTACAGAGAGATTTTAACTCTGATGATCAAGAAATTTCCCTTTTAAATATTGGTTTCATTAGCACATGTAACTAACGTAGGTACAAAGCTAATCCCTGCAGTATTGTTCCTATAGCCAAAGACTGGAAGCATCAGTGTTCATTAATGGAGCACCAGCTGGATACACCATGGAGTACTATGTAACCATTAAAAGGAACGAGCCATTTCTGTACGTGGATGTACGGAGAACAGCTCTGAGATTCACTGCAACATAGAGTGTGATTTGCTACCATGTTTGGAAAGAAAAAGATGACCACAAATATATATTTTTTGGTAGATGCATGTGCTATCTTTAGAAAGACACATTAAAAACTGGGTACTAGTTCTTTCTGAGATGGTGTTGGAGAGCTGCCAGTGAGGGGTAGAAGGTAATTTATTTTCCTATATGTACTCTTGGGTGGTATTTGAATATTAAAGCCACTACTACTAAAAATGTGGAATGATTAAATGCTCTCCCTTCTTTCACAAAACTCCCAAACTCTTTGGGATTTTTTGTAATGTCTGATCACTACTGATTTGTTCTGGGGCCTTTCAACTAATCGATCTATTTTTCTGTCTGTAAAATGGAGTTAATGACATTGGGCCATCTACCTCACAGGCGGTTGTGAGGATCAGATAAGAACTGAATGAGAACAGCCTTTGGCTGCCATCGAGTCCTGTAGGATACAATTGTAGGATATTAGGAGTGGCCTACGGTCTGACTACAATCTGCCTATGACACAGCACGGTTCTTGTGGCTAGAAAGGCAGGCTATACAGAGCAGTGGATTTTCTAACAGTAGAAGAGCCCCCAGTTTCAGCCTCAGGAGGTCAATGCTGGTTAGTTCAACATTTATCATATAGCCACAGAGAACACAGGGAGAAGGAGCCGGAGGTTGTTTTGGCACCTTCTGAACTTCGAGAACCTTAGGAAGGTCTGATTGCAAATGATGATCCTCATGATAATCAAAACCTGACTGTTTTCCAGTCAACACCTATTACACAGTTATTAACTCATTCATCATTCCCATTTTACAGGTGTGACTACTGAGCTCTAAAGGATTAAAGGGACTCATTCAAGGCACTCAGACAGGAAGAGGCTGAGCCTCCCGACCTGGATCTGGTCATTTCTGCACTGCAGAACTCTTGATGACTCCCTTTATTTAAGAGATCCTGCCATTCCAGTCTGCCCATCCTAGACCTCCATTGTCTGGTCTTGACTTTATTTCCCAGTGCTCTCTGACATGGAATCTCTCTTTAAAGCTGGCTTGTGCATTGCCCTCCAAACACACCATGCTCATTCCAGACTTGTGCCCGCTGCTTTAAGCTGCCACACTTCCAGGTCCATGTCTCTACCCAACAGTCTCTTCAAGGCTATAGTTGAGTCTCACTTCTTGCCTAATAACTTTCATCTGTCACCTAAGGCAAACCTAAAGCCCTCCTGGTCCTGGTCCAGACCTGGGCTAGGACCGCATCTCCCTCTCTCTCTTGCTCCCCTGCTCCCATTTCCATTTATTTCATTATATATCAGGTTGGCGCCCAAAGAGTCTCACTTTCTGGCATTCAAACCTTGTGAATTCCCTCCCACATTGTATCAGGGTTGGTTGATGTGGCCAGGGAAGTGATGATGTGAGATTTCCAAAACTAAGTGATGAAAGACATTGCCACTTTTGCCCTGCTTTCTCTGGGTACTCCTGCTGATGTTGGGAGATACAGAAGCAGCCTATGGAGGGGTCTAAGTGAGGAGGAACTGAGACCTCACCAACAACCAGCTCCAAGTTGTTGATGGCTAAGTGAGCCATCTTGGAAGCAGGTTTTTCAATCCTAATCAAAGTTAACATGATCCCAGTCAGTCAGTGTCTTGACTATAACTTTCTGGGAAACCTGAGCCAGATCTCCCCAGCTAAGCTGCTTTGAATTTCTGACTCTAAAATCATGAGAATAAGTGTTTAGTGTCGCTTTCAGCTGCTGAAGTTTGGGAGCATTTTTGTTACACAGCAACAGCTGACTAATGTACATTCCTCTCACCCTCCCCACCCCTCAGGAATTAGGACCTTATCCCTGGCCCTTGCCCATTTATTGTCTTTACTGCTTTTCACATATAATCTTATTTGGGCTTCCCAGGTGGCTCAGAGGTAGAGAATCCACCTGCCGATTCAGAAGACGCAGGAGACATGGGTTGATCCCTAGGTTAGTAAGATCACCTG
Source organism: Madoqua kirkii (assembly GCA_006408675.1). Lineage (NCBI taxonomy): Eukaryota > Metazoa > Chordata > Mammalia > Artiodactyla > Bovidae > Madoqua > Madoqua kirkii. The sequence goes on from SJYC01079023.1 coordinate 19,190, forward strand.
GAAAAGGAAATGGCAACCCACTCCAGCGTTCTTGCCTGGGAAATCCCATGGACAGAGGAACCTCAGGGGCCAGTCCATAAGGCTGCCAAGAGTTGGACACTACGGAGTGATTGAGACCACACACACACAGTGTTGTTTAATCTTATATAATCTTGCTTCCTCAAGAAACAAGAAACATATGTGGTTTACAATTCCCTCATATCTCCCATCATGCCGAGTAAGGTCTGAGAACAAAGGGTGAGACCAACAATCATTTTCTGACTTCCTATTTGCGAAGAGAAGGTGAGTATGTAACTGAAAGGCCACAGGACATGAATACACGATTTTTCCTGCTTGACTAGTAGCCTTATAAGCATGCAAACAACTCAACCTGCACAGAATACCTGCAAACCCACTCCCTGAGATCCACAGCTCACGCTCACACTGGAGCATCCACGTGGGAGCACTCGTGAACATTCCCGAGCGTTCCACAGTGAGTCACGGTCATGATTCACCGCAGGGGTCTCCCAGAGGGACTGAGCGGGAGGGGGACCTGGAAAGGGCTGTTACCTCTTACTAATGCCACTGAATGCTGGCTCCACACCCTTTCCAAAAATATTCCTTTCAAAGCTGGAGGAACAGCCCCCACTTCTGACGCTCAATTCTGAATAGATGGTACGCCTCGTTTAGAAGTTCGAGAATCATAGAGAGGAATGAATACTGCCTAGGGAGTTGCTGCTACTGCTTTTAGAAGCCCCACTCCCACCCCCAGTCTCTCTAGAGCTGCTGCCCCAGTCTCCAGAGACACATCTCCAAACCCGCCCAGGCTCTTCTCCCTACAGGAGCCGGGTGGGAGGACACGACCCTTCCTCCGCTCCCTCCCTCCTCCTGTCTCTTTCCCAGGCCAGTGGGCTGAGTTTTCAAGACTAACCCAAAAGAGCTGAAGGGAGGAGGGGAGCCCTTTTGTAAAACGGTGTCTAAACAGAGGCAGCTCCACCAGTTTCTTGGCTGGGTGGGTGGAGGTGACCAAAGATACAATTATAATGGAGCCCATCCTCTCCCACAAGACCCGTTTTAACCAGTGTGTAATAAAGCCCCGGCTCATCCACCCTCTGATTTGGGTCAGATGAGATGCATTTTTAGCTTTTCTGGGGAGTTCATGCCAGCGGGGGAAGCACAAGGGGGAAGAAACAAACAAATAGGCTGCAGTCATTGGAAGGGAGAGGGGTCAGGAGCTGACTGAGCAGGAACCCGGGAGTCCATCCTCCGCCTGCCGCCACCGCTAGCCATTCTGGTCCAGAGCTGGGCTGGGACCCTGTCTCAGGCTCCCTCTCTCGATCCCCTGCTCCCAACACCACGTGCTCTCCCTGCACGCTCTTCATCACCTGTGCTCTCCTCTCCATTCCTGCTGTCGCTTATTCAGAAGTGAATCGATCTCGCCACCAGCTCCCAGTACAGAGGCCAGGATCCACCATGTGGGCCTTGCCTACCTTGCCTGCTGCCTGCCTCCAACAACCAGAGCCAGCATGCCCGGCTTCCACCACCTTGTCCTTGCTGCCTGTCAACTTCCTCGGTGCCCCCTGCCTCCCGACCTTTAGTGGGCTAACTCAGCTCATCCTTTCGGACCCGGCCCAGGCGCCACCTCCTCCTGAGGTTAGGCACTTGCCCTCCCTCTCTCCCAGCTCTGACCACGTAGAGATGCAGCTGGAAAGTGGGTGTGACTGTGATCAACCTGGGGGAGAGGAGGGAGAAGCCACTTGGATGTGAGGTGTGAGAGTTGGGGTGGGGGTCAGGATAGGGGTACAGAGACCACAGGGAGTGCTGTGGGATGAGCTCTGGATGTCAGGAATCCCCATAACCCATGGGGCAAGGGGGCTGCCAGGAATGGAGAGAAGCGTGTCCTCAGTCCAATCCCAGGTGTCTAAAAGGTGCTGACCACGCAGCCACAGTGTTAGGAGGGGCTGGGGTGGGACTGGACGAGGTAGGGACAGGAGTGTGACCCTGCTGTGGCCTTCATAGGCAGAGGGACTGTCCACCCAGGGAGGAGAGCAGGACCCCTTGGAAATGTCTATAGGCAATTTACAAAGCTTCGGTTATTAAAATTGTAAAAGGAACAATGTGTCTCCTGATGCAAAGCTCATCAGAAAGAAGGGTAGTGACGAAGGCTTCCTAAAATGGACAATGGACAAATGCTGACAAAAGCTGGGTTACTTATATCCCCCAGGAAGTTCCGTCCCTTTTTCTCTTCGCCCGGACATTCACCATGGTCTGTAACGGAGGCCGCCACTCTATGCTCTCCGATCTTGGAGCCCGTGGCTTCCTCCCTTCCTTTGTCAGGGAGGCCCTCACCTTCTCCAACAGTCTGAGCCCCCAGTCTCCCTCCAACCATTCTGAACATTCATTAATTAAGTCCTTCAGGCTGTTGGAGATGAGGGCAGAGGGTCTTCAGACACATAAGAAGCCCCTACTCCATGAATATGTTGAACAAACTATTTTGCACACAGACACATTTGGCCAGTTTTCAAATGCAAACAGATGGGATTGTGACAGATTCAACGCAAAGACACATAAAAACATTACTGAATCACAGGATCCAGGTGGAGCCAGGCAGAGGTCCATGAAATGCTTTGAGCTTCAAAAACGGATCCTCATCTTTAAAAAGATGAGCTCCCCACCCCCCAGGGCTGGAATGTGAGTTCCTTGACAGTAAAAATGGTTTGCTCCTCTCTACCCAGCACTGGATGGAGTATGGAGCTTCACACCAGCAGGCATCTGGCATGTTTGTCGAGTGACCACTGAGCACCCGTGTGCCTTGTCATCTTGAAGTGGTCAGCACCGCCTTGACTTTCCTGAGAAGAGATGACCCAGGAACATAAATAACAAAGCTCTCAGTAAGCAGCAAATGCTGGGCAAGCCTGGCCCTTCTAGCAGCATCACCTGCCCGTACACTGTGCCCCTGTGCTCACATGCAGCCAAGGAGAGCAAATGCTAAACCAGAAAACTCCATGAATTAAATTCCCAAGGGGAAAATGAGGGAGTCTTATTTCTTCTGATTAAACAATTTATGGATCAGGATAAGGAGAACTTCCTCTAAAAACCTTCAGCACAATCATGCTTCACAATTGCTATAACCTCAGCCAACTGTGAGACACCCCTTTTTGTTCCTGAGTATTCGCAGTTTGAAAGGTGAGGAGAGTGTCCGATTGAGGCTTGTGAAGAGGTTTCATCCCTGGGAGACATTCCCTCCTCTCCTCTCCCAGAAGGAGTTGGGTGAGCTGGGAGCATCCATCACAAAGGATTCCACTCTGGCCGACTATGTATACACCTCACATCTCACCTCACCCACAGAGCCCCTGAGCCCTGAGCAAGTTAGACACATGGAGCAGTTTTAATTTCATGCACCACCTCCACACCTCCTATGTGCCAGGTCATGAGTGGGCTCTTGTATATGTATTACCTCATTGAATCCTTCCAATGACCCTGTGAGCGGGTTATGCCTGCTCCCATTTTCCTAGGAGGAGACTGAGCCAGGAGTGGTAAAGTCTCAAGTCCTGGGACGTGCAGTGAGTCAGCGGTCTGCTCCATTCTAAGGGCTCCATGTGAGAGCATCCAACAACCAACAGTTGGGATAATGGTAGAAGGAACTGGGAATTCGGTTTGCATACATCTTAGGAAGGCTTCTAGGATGTCGGGGCTGGGTGGGATCTTCTATAGGTGAGGATGCTGAGGCCCAGAGAGGGGGATAAGACATCTTCCTAGGCAGACAATGCAGCTTGCACCCCTAGCCACACCAGGGTGCTGGTTCTGGCACTGGGACCACAGCGGGCACAGGGCATCCTTGTTTTGCCATCCCTGCTCAGCTCTCTGCTGTGGGTAGGAGTCTGTGACTCTGTCTGCCAGAACCCCAGAAAGGATTATGACATACCAACCTCACCTTGCAGGTTACCCTCTCTGCTTCCCACCACCCAAAGCCCAAGGTGAGACCAATTAATCTTGGTTTTCTCAAGAGTTTCCTGGTTTAAGAATTTAAAAGTCCCATATTCTGGGAATCCCCTGGGTCTGAGCAGAGTGGGATGGTAGCTCACCTAGAGGATCTCCAGCTTCTATATAAACCTCCGGCCTCCACTGTCTTTTGTGATCATGTGATTTAGCTTCCCGAGACACCATATGCAGGGCTTACAGTCTCGACCAATACCCTTGAGGGGCCCTGCCCCAGTCAACGCCGAGAAAGAATTCCTGTTGTCCCTGCAAACTGTTCAACCCTGGCAACTCTGAGAGGGGGCAGCTCTCTGCCTCTGGCTCTGAAGGAGCATGGAGGGGCAGAAGGGGAGGAGACAGATGTGATGAACATGGGAAGAAGCAGAGGATTACAAGTGAATGAAATCAAGACAAGGAGAAAAGGGAGCCAAGGGAGTTGTAGACAGAGGAGAGAAAGAGCCAGAGGCAGCAATATGGGTCACATAAATAAGCAAACGGCCACTTGCCACAGCCAGCTGTGGCCCAGGGTTCAGTGATGCCCACTGAGCAGAGTCAGATTAGAGTTACACGGGGCTGTGGGATTACTTGGTTTAACACCCTCATTTTGTAGATTTTGAGAAAACTATAGCCTATAGGACTGGAAGGTAAGGGTCTCCAGAGCATAATCATGTCAAACTATTTTTTTCCCATACAGCCCAGAACTTTCATGGTATTTTGTGAGTGACAGGTTTTTAAATGTTCATTAATAAGGATGGTGACAGTGGTGATATTTATCTCTGGCAATCCAGTCCTCTTCAGCAGGACTTTCTGAGTCACTGTCAAGACAAGGGCGGATAATTATCTTGGAAATTTGAGCAATTGGCCACGAGGGATGAGAAGGCGCCCCAATCTCCTGGGAAGCAGAAGACTGGCCCCACACGTGGGTAGCTGCTGTGATGGGGTGATTGGAGGGCAGCTTACTAAGCTCTCAACATCCCAACGTACCTCTCCTCTCCCAGCCTGAAATGATGCTACCCAGCTCGCCATTCCCACCACTGGGGATTCCCACCAGGGTAGATTTTAATGAGGAGCTCTTTTTTATCCTGCACCCAAGTTTTCAAGGATTTCTGGATTAGCTCAAGAGCAGTACGTGTGAGCTCTTCAGGCCAATTGCCCACCTCCATGGAGGATCCAGGGCACCTGACCCTTGGGCCTTGAGTCCACCGTCCACACCACTGGCCATGCAAGTTATTGGGAAGGGCAAGAACGGTGATAGAAATGGGGAGAGGAAGGGGTAATAAGGGGTGGTGGTCTCTCTAGGAGGAGGGAATGAAAGGGAGCAAGGGGAAGCGACTAAGGAAAAGTGCAGGGGACAGTCTAATTTATAGAGCGGCAGTGGGTGGCTCATAATCCCGGCTTCCTGAGATCATTACTAACTATCCTCCCTTCCTCCACCCCAAAAAGGACTCCCTGGTCAAAGATGTCGACTGTCAAGATCTGACATGCCTTTTTGGTTGGGGGAAGTTCCCACTGTGAAAGCCTTTGTGGGATTCAGGCCCCCACGGGAGGGCTGAGGAGTCGGTATTGGGTGGCATGTTGCAAAGCTCTGAAACAGAGGACAGAGCCCTCGGAACAGGAGTCTGGAGGCTCACCTTCTGGCCTGGCTCCAACTAGAGCCAGCCTCCTTGAGGTCAAGGGGTAGCAGGGGCCTTGCCTGGGTCCCTGGGCCCCCAGCCAACGGGCCGCCTCCACCACACAACATAGCTTCCTGCCCAGGGCTCTCAGAAGCGGTGTTATTCAGACTCCAGCTTTCTGCCATCACATGAGGAGGGCAGGTGGGGACAGCCCATCTTTTTATCTATCCCTCACCCCTGGAGACTGGAGAAGGAAATGGCAACCCACTCCGGTGTTCTTGCCTGGAGAATCCCATGGACAGAGGAGCCTGGCGGGCCATGGTCCATGGGGTTGCAGAGAGTCAGGCATGACTGAAGCGACTAAGCACGAAACCCTGGAGCTAACTCAGCATCAGGACTTGTGGCTCTGTTTTCTGGCCCCTCCCTCTCCCTGAAACCAGCCCCCGTAGGGAAGCTTTCTGGGTGAGGCAGCCCTGCCTTTGAGGGTCTCCTGTCTCCAGCAGAGTCTGCTCTCCCTTCATCTGCTGGCCAGGCGTCACCTCCTGGCCAGCCGAATCTTCGGTTTCCATGCCGTGCACCTCTCGAGCCCCCATAATTATTGCAGGATGTCCCTGGGGCCTGGCCCAGTGGCACCCGTGGCCCTGCCAGCTCTGGCTTTCTGCCCTGTCCCTGGAGTCCTCCGTCTGCCCACAGCTTGCTGCATCCAGGCCCCGGCTGGATCACAATCTCTGGCCAACATCACATGCATATCTCAGAGGGTCTGCACACCCCATTGACGTGGGTGCTCTGAAGCCCTTAGGGCCAGGGATGAGGGTAACATACAAGACGAACCACCACAACTGGGCTTTGATTGGAAGCAAATTCCGCTCACAAGCCATATTTAATGCTGAACAAGAGGTGGGGTGCAGAGACCGTCTCTGTGGATGATGCATTAGTGTGTAAACCCGAACACAAATGAAGCAGCCACAGAATTATAGATAGCGGCGGGGCCTGGGCATAAACGCAGGAAGTCGGCAACCACTGGGGGCCTCCCGACGCTCCCCGCTACTGAGAGGTGGTGTCAGTGTACACTGACCCCGGTTCCCAGGATCTTGAAGAGGGAATCTTCGGGCTGGGGCCTGGGGAGAGAGGTGGGGCTCGTCTACAGGGTGACAGAGACGTCCTTCTCTTTGCTCTTACTGCGCTGCAACTGGGAGGAGAGGACGGAGCAGCTGCAGGGCGTTCGATGCCTTGGGATGGAGATCCAGCTCCTCTCTGCAAGACGCGTGACCTGGAAAGGGCGGTCGGTCCCGTTGACTCATAGCTTCCCCTGTCACTGAACAAGCTGAACAAACTTCATGGTCTCTTCAAGGTCTGACGATCCCTGAGTCTATGACAAATAAAAGAGCAATGGAAGAACCAGGTATTGGGCCCCGGGTAAGCTGCTCTGTTTCTCTGGGCCTTAGTTCCCGTCTTTGCAAAATAAGGTGGGTGATGGTTCAGTGGAGGTGTGTCAACTTGTCTAGGCCCCAGCTTCCAGATATTTGTTCACACACCAGTTTAGATAGATCAGTCTAGGCAGTGTTTTTCAGATGAGATTAACATTTACGTCAGTAGCTTCTGAGTAAAGCAGATGATCCTCCATAATAAGTGAGGGTCTCATCCAGTCAGTTCAAGACCCTAAGAGAAAAGAGACTGGGATCCCCAGGGGAGGAGGAAGTTCCACCTTCAGACTTACTTCAGGCCTGAACCGCGACATCAGCTCTAACCTGGGTCTCCAGCCTGTGGGCCTGTCCTGCAGATTTTGAACTTGCCAGCTCTCACAATGACATGAGCCAATTCCTTGAAATAAACCTCCCCTTCTTGCTCTCTGTACACACACACACACACACACACACACACACACACACACTGTCAGCTCTGCTTCTCTGGAGAACTCTGACTAACGTGCGATAGTTGGATAAGTTGGTGGTCCTCAAACATGAGTCCTGTGGGTGCCAACCCACGTTACATCACTGCAGGATCTCTTAAAACCACCAGCGTCCAGATCGCAACCTCAGACCAGCTGAACCAGACTCTCCAAGGAGGGGGCCTGGGCACTGGTGTTTTAGACTCCCAGGGCCTCTCCATGTGCACCAGGCTGAGAACCACTGTAGAGTCACCTGGAAGCTTATTAAAAATGCGGCTCCACCTAGACCTACAAATCAGAGCCTCTGGGGTGGGGTCTCAGCATCTTCAGATGGAAGGAGCACAGGGGCCAGCTGCTCTCTAAAATTCGCAATCTCTGGGCACGAATTGCCTCTCAGGGCCCTCCCGGCTTCAGCAAGTGACAACCCCGAGGCCTGCATTTCGGGGCCGGAGCTCACAGGCCCTCTCAGGCGGAGGCCGAGGCCATCGCAGCGGGAGAGGCCAGCAGGGCACCGCGTTTGAGACGAGAAGCAGCTCTGCCTCCCGCCCTCCCTGCCCCCCACAAGGGCACGCAGCACCCACTAGGAGCTCACCCACCTCCCGGGGTGGGGGCACACACAGTGTCCCGCCCACCTTTGATCCCCGGCCCCGGGCAGGGCCAGGTGCAGACGGGTGCTCACACACACCATTGTTGCCTCACTGGCTGCACAGACGGACACATTGTCTCCTCAGGGCTGGGCTCACCTGTCCCCGCGGTTCTGTGGGCGGCACGCCTCTCCTCATTCCCGTCCTCCCTGCTCCAACCTGAAAGGGCCCTGCCTTTCCTTGTCCCGTCAGCTCCTCGCCATTCTCAGGGCCCTGCTGACACCCTCTCCCCCGAAAGGTCCTCCTCACTTCTCTGCCCACCCATACTGCATCTGACGGGATGACAAGCGTGCCCTGCAGCTATCTCACCCACGCGCCCTCTGTCATCCCCAGACTGTGGAAAGGGCCACCCCCCGGGTCTGTCTCGAATAGAGCAGGCGGCTGTGAGAAGGCCCGCTGAAGAAATCCCCGCCTTGTGCCCAGGGGAGGCCCACGAGAGCAGGTCAGCAGGTCAGGATACTCTGGCTCTCGCACCGTCCCCCGCCCCCGACTCCCACCTGGGAGCCTCTGTTATCATGGGCGAGGCTTCGAGCTGTGCGTGCCTGGCTCTGTCCCTTCCAATTCCTGGACTCTTGACCAGAAGGCCTCCCCACCGCCCTGTGAGTGGAGCCAGAAAGGTGTTCACTGTCCCCAGGAGAGGCACAAATGAGCGGTAGCATTCGAGCCCAGGTGGGAGACTCGGCAAAAAAACGTGATAAAAGGCTCATGGGGTTAGTGGCTGGGCAATCACTTCAGGGGAGTCCGGTCTGGCCCCTGGTGGAGAAGAAGAGGGAAGGGATGTGTCAGGCTCTGGGTGAGGCTCCTGGGACTGCTGCCCCATTTCACAGGGGAGGCAACAGAGGCTCTCAGAGGTGACTTCACTTCCCCAGGGCACCTGGCAGAGCCAGGACCCAAATGCAGGTCTGTAAGACTTCAAGGGGATGCCAAGGAGGCAGACGGACTCACTGCTTCACCCACTCAACACACACATGCTAAGCAGGCGTGATGCGCCAGGCGTTAGGAGGCACAGAGCACCGAACCAAGGTCCACACTGAGTTTCAACTCTAGTGAGTGAGGAATGGCGTCCTTTTGGGCCCTGACATCCTAGAAAACAAGGTTTGGTGCTGCCTGCTCGATTCTAGAATTAACCCACTGGGAGCTGGTAAGACAAGCCCCTAGCTACAGACTGGTACCTGGCCTCCTGCTGTCAAAGTCACAAAGACACTGCCATTGGATGGCACCATCTGAGAAAAGAATCGGTGCTGCCTTGCCAGTCAAAGTATAGAGGTGGCAGGAGGCAGAGGCTGTCCACCGTCTTAATGCCAAGAACCCAGCAACGCTGGGAAGAGCCCGCCCGTCCCAACATGGGGCCACACTCTTTCCACGCAGCGTTCTCCTGGAGAAACGAAACCCCCTGCCCTGAAACAGCACCAAGAGGTCAGGTCAGAGACTCCCCTTCAAGTCCTACTTTGCATGCCTACACCCCGGCACTCCCTTGAAAGTCTGCACCAGATCTGAAGCCCAGGGCAGCTACAAAGGGGGACAGGCACCTGTGCGTGATGGAGTTAGGGATGCAAACACGCCATCACGACAGTTTCTGGATAAGAAGATAGATACCAGGGACCGCCTCCCCCATCTTTCCTGATGTTTCTTGCTGATTCTTTCCTTAGCTTCCTTCTGAGCCTGTATTATCCCCTTTCCCAGCGTGCCTCATAGCCCAGCCTCGTGCACCAAAAATTCCCATTAGAGTACACACCAAGAATTCTGGTTCAGAAAATGCGCACATGCCATTTTGATTGCAACTGCTTCTTCCCAGCAGCTCCTTAAGGGCAGGGATCATGTCATCCTCCTTTAATGCCTGCAGCAGTGTCTGGTACATCACAATGTGCAAGCATGATAAATGAATGAACATTTCATGAGAACTATAGATTCTAAGATATCGCAAATGCAATAAAACACACTTTACACAAAAGCACTATACATACTGTTTAGCTGGTTCAGAAAGCCACTGCAGCTAACCCAGGTCCTTGTTATGAACATAAATGATGACCAAAGAGTCTCTGAAAAATTCCTGATTATCTGTAACTTGGAGTAAAGATGCCTGGATGACTCAATGCCATGAAAATAAAACAAAAAAACCCACAACAACCCAACTCAAAAATGAGCCAAGGATTGACTAGACAGTTCTCCACAGATATTCAAATGACCAATGAGCACATGAAAAGATGATCAGTATCACTAATCGTTAGGGAAATTCAAATCAAAATCATAATGAGATACTACCTCACACTCATTTGGCTGGCTACTGTCAAGAAACCAAAAGGTGCTGGTGAGAATGTAGAGAAATTGGAATGCTTGTGCATTGCTGATTGGAACGCAAAATGTTGCAGCTGCTACAGAAAACAGTAAGGTGATTCCTCAAAAAATTAAACATAGAATTGCCATATGATTAACAATCCCACTTCTGGGTATATCCCCAAACGAATTGAAAACAAGGACTCTGAGAGAGATTTCTACAACCACGTTCATAGTAGCATTATTCACAATAGCCAAGAGGTGGAAACCACCCCAAATACAACAATAGGTGATTGGATAATATATCCACACAAAACCATAAAAAGGAACGATGCTTTGAAACATGCTTCATCATGAATGAACCTTGAAAATATTATGTAAGTGAAATAAGTCAGTCACAGAAAGACAAACATTGTATGATTTTGTCTGTATGACATACTTAAAACTGACAAATCCACAGAGACAGAGAGCAAAATGGTGGCTGCCAAGGGCCGAGGGGTGGAGAATAAGGAACTATTGTTTAATGGTTAGGAGCTGCAGTTTGGGATGATAAAAAAGAGGTTCTGGAGATGAACAGCAGTAACTGCTGCACACAATCTATGTACTTGATGCACCTGAATAATACCTTTAAATGGTGAATTTCATGTTATATAAGTTTTATAATGAATGAATGAATGAAGCATGGATGCCCCTTGGAGACCGCCTGAGGTGTAAGGAAGGCATTTGATCTCTGGAATCAGTCACTATCTCTAGTCCCAGCTGTGTGTGGGATCATGTGACACTTTGCCTCTATGAATTTCAAGTTCCTCATATGGCAGCCCACTCCAGAATTCTTGCCTGGAGAATTCCAGGGACAGAAGAGCCTGGCAGGCAATAGTCTACAGGGTCACAAAGAGTTGGACACAACTGAGTGACTAACACTTTTCATCTGTAAAATGGGTACGAATACCCCAAATGGGGGAAAGGTACTTACGTTACAAAATGGATCCAAGAGTTAAATGTGAGCTGATACACGCAGCTTACAGGACAAGAAAGGAAAAGCGACTTCTCCCCTCTCCCCAGCCAGTGCCTGGACAATCACTCCTGTTGACCAGGTTTGCCTTAGGCGCCCAACTCCAGCTCACCTTTCCCCAGGGATGCCCAGCCTGCCCACGTCCCGCTCCTGAAGGCGGGCCACCAGCTTCCCACACTCGATTCATGGAGGCAGGGGGTGAGCTGGCTAGGCCTTATTAGTGCCTCCTCAAGGCACTTGCAACAAGCAAACAAGCAAAGACCGAAATGGGAAAGGTAGAATTTCACTCTCCGTGGGAAGTTTGTGGCAGAGGTATTTTTAGGATGGGAGAAGGAGGGAGGTATTTTTAGGATGGGGTACTCTTCCCATTACTCCTCAAATCCCACTTCCCAGTAAAAAAGGAACGATGCTTTGAAACATGCTTCATCATGAATGAACCTTGAAAATATTATGTTAAGTGAAATAAGTCAGTCACAGAAAGACAAACATTGTATGATTTTGTCTGTATGACATACTTAAAACTGACAAATCCACAGAGACAGAGAGCAAAATGGTGGCTGCCAAGGGCCGAGGGGTGGAGAATAAGGAACTATTGTTTAATGGTTAGGAGCTGCAGTTTGGGATGATAAAAAAGAGGTTCTGGAGATGAACAGCAGTAACTGCTGCACACAATCTATGTACTTGATGCACCTGAATAATACCTTTAAATGGTGAATTTCATGTTATATAAGTTTTATAATGAATGAATGAATGAAGCATGGATGCCCCTTGGAGACCGCCTGAGGTGTAAGGAAGGCATTTGATCTCTGGAATCAGTCACTATCTCTAGTCCCAGCTGTGTGTGGGATCATGTGACACTTTGCCTCTATGAATTTCAAGTTCCTCATATGGCAGCCCACTCCAGAATTCTTGCCTGGAGAATTCCAGGGACAGAAGAGCCTGGCAGGCAATAGTCTACAGGGTCACAAAGAGTTGGACACAACTGAGTGACTAACACTTTTCATCTGTAAAATGGGTACGAATACCCCAAATGGGGGAAAGGTACTTACGTTACAAAATGGATCCAAGAGTTAAATGTGAGCTGATACACGCAGCTTACAGGACAAGAAAGGAAAAGCGACTTCTCCCCTCTCCCCAGCCAGTGCCTGGACAATCACTCCTGTTGACCAGGTTTGCCTTAGGCGCCCAACTCCAGCTCACCTTTCCCCAGGGATGCCCAGCCTGCCCACGTCCCGCTCCTGAAGGCGGGCCACCAGCTTCCCACACTCGATTCATGGAGGCAGGGGGTGAGCTGGCTAGGCCTTATTAGTGCCTCCTCAAGGCACTTGCAACAAGCAAACAAGCAAAGACCGAAATGGGAAAGGTAGAATTTCACTCTCCGTGGGAAGTTTGTGGCAGAGGTATTTTTAGGATGGGAGAAGGAGGGAGGTATTTTTAGGATGGGGTACTCTTCCCATTACTCCTCAAATCCCACTTCACCAGTATCCACCTCCTCTTGGGGGGGAAGGGTGGGCGGGGGGCCCCTAACTGCCTCGTTTTGGAGCTGAGGCAGAGCACCTCTTGCAGAGGAGTCGGTCACCCTATGGTTTGCCCTGGGGCTGGGACCCCAGGTGTGTGACCCCGGCCAGGTCCTGCCAGCCTCCTCCTTTTGGCAACTGGAGCATGGGATTCCCTTCCCCCTGCCGGCCACATCCTCACTCTCCCTTCAGGATGACCTGAAAGGGAAGTTTATAAGAGGAAAAGGAATGAAAAGGATCCATTTAACAGCGCACAGTGGGCGGGGGAACTTCCTGACAGGAAACGCTGTGGAAACCGGCCCGTCTGGCCATGGAAAACTGGTTTGGCTCAGAACTGGCCAGAGTGGACAGGAGACCTCGGGCAGCCGTACATCACAATTAAACTGGACTTGTCCAAGTTCACGCTCTTTCTTGTCCCCTCTAAAGCGAACAGACACTATAATAATGTGCACACCACAGGGGAGAAAGGTACCACTTTTTTTAATCCAGGGGGAAAAAAAAACCCACCCTAAGGGGGGAAAAAACCAAACCTAATTTAGGTCAAAGAGTCATGAAGGACTACTGCTTCAGAGAAGGAAATCAGCAGCAGATGCAGGCAGCTGAGCAGAGCCAGGCCGAGCGGGGCCCCTGCCACCGGGCCACCAGCCTGAGTCACCGGGGTGGGGAAGGCGGGCGGGCAGGCGGGGCCATGGGCAAGGGGTGTTTATCTTTATTCTTGGGCTGGGGTGTGGGGTGCCAGAAACAATGGGAGCAGAAGAGTTCCTGGGGCTGGGACAGGCGCGGAGTTGCAGGCAGGAACAGACAGGCTCCCAGTGGGCTGCTCTTCTGGGCCAGAGAATTCAACAGGCCCTGAACCTGAACAGGGAGAAGGCCTCTCCTTCCCGTTCCCCATCCAACGAGACCTTGCAATCCCCTGTTCGCAGGGCTAAGTCTGGCTGTGGCTGGCCAGCTGGTCTCCGCCCCTGCTTCCCCACCCAACTGTCTTTAAGAGCCCCGGCCCGGCCATCCTGCTGCTGGCGTGGGTGGCTCAGCTTTGGCCCGGCCTCCCGCTCTGCTCGGCACCTTGTCCTTGGATCGTGTTCCATCTCCTCTTCTAGCAGTTCCTTTCTTTCCCTTTGCTTGAATTCATTTCCTGCAGTTGCCACGGGAAATGTGAGCTCCGGGGATGAAGGCCTAGCCCCTGCATCTTAGGACCCCAGCTCAGCCTGCAGTGAGCAGCCTGGCGTCACTGCCCCTGGAATGTGGGCTCTCAGGGACAGGGATGGTCCCTATCTTGGTGGCCCTCTAGTCCTCCAGGAGTAGGCCAGCTCAGTGACTGCCTATCAAATGAAGGGATGAGTACCATGGGGCATCCAGAGAGCCGCCCAGGAGAGCACAGAGGCTTAGAACATCCCCGCACTCTGAGTGGATAAGCACCCACCCTTGTATAAAGAGGATGGCTTGCATGAGACCCTGAGGTCAAGTAAAGACAGAACTTGGTCTGTGACACAGCGACCCGATTCTCCCAGGCCCCCAAAGCTCCCCGTGATACAATGAAGAGGGGCTGGAGAGCCTTTCCTTAAAGATGCTCCCCTGGCGCAATGCAGAAAACAGAATCAAAGCATCTCTTAGCAAGAGGGCCTCAGCTCTGCAGCCCGGGAGGTAGAGTTGGGAAATGGTACCGTCAAGGACATCTGCTTGTCAAAGGAACAGAGAGCCCAGGCTCCTGCTGTTTCAAGGCCTTCCCATTCGATGAGGTTTTTGTGGTGAGTCACATAGTTATTAACATACTGGCCCCCTGTTTTTTTCTTTTTAATTCTCAAATTTTCCTTGACCCTTAGACCCTGCCAGTTAATTAAACTCACATCTTTGCCAGCATCAAAATAGTCATCTCTCAGAGTGCAGAGGAAAGAGGGAGAAGAGAAAAGAGGTGTTTTGCAGTGTTTCCGCATTCGAGTCTCTGCACTTTATCTCAGGCATTGCTTCTGCCACCCCACTGCTACAGGCATCACCACTAAGAGACACATGTCCACGCCTCGCCAGTGTGAGTGCCGCCATGGTTTACATTGGTACCTAGCTCACACAACAGACTCTTGCTTTCTGCCCAGCCATTCTAGCACCTCTTCCCGCTCCAGTGTCCACCTGGTTCTTTGAGTGAAAAGGGACATAAAAGGGACCCTCCACTTTCAGCTGCAGCTCCTTGCATTCTTGACTGGCACTGTGGAGGGGCTTCTCGCTCGGTGCCTGGACAGGAAGACAGAAGCAAGGTCAAAGTGGCAATAGCCAGCCCAAGGGGAGCAGGCACGAGCTTGAGCCTCCAGGGACCTACTTGGGGCCTGGGGTTCCAGGAAGCCCGGTAGCAACCTTCCTTCCTCTGCGGTGGGCTTGGCCAGGATCAGTGAGCATCGTGCAGTTCTGAGTTGATTTTTCTACACCCCCCAGTTCCTCACTCCCAGGATGCTATCTAGGGGCTTCACCTATAGCTTCTGGGAGAGAGAATCCCAGGCCTGCTTCCAGGTCTTCTGGAGGAGGGGTGGATAAAACCCTTGGGCTTTTTTTCCCCCAGTGTCGGTTTTCTCCTCCCTGCATCTGAATGGGAGTGTTCAGGTTCAACGGAGGTGCCTACAGCGGCCCCACCTGCTGGGCTGGCTAATCCCCCAGCACCTGCAGAAATCGGAAACACGGGACCCCAGCTGTTCTTGACAGACTGAACACATAATCCATCTACGTGTACTTAAGACAGCGCCTGGCACTAGAACTCGGTGCAAAGGGAGGAGCTGCTCTCTGTCGTCTCCTCCTTCCTCCCCAGGGCAGGTTCAGGCAAATCCAGCAGACGCCCACTGAGTCCCTTCGATGCCACTGGCAGTCCCTGGGCCTGCTGCTACAGGAATGGGAGGCAAACGCGTGGCCTCCGGAGGGCCTAGGGGCCAGGACACCCCTGAGTGGGCTGCTTCTGTGCCACAGTACTTTTTGGAGGTCATCTGCTCCCATGACCTGACTTAATTTTCACAATTCTGTGATGTAAACATGTCCTACTTTTCTTATGAGAAGACTGAGGTTCCAAGAGTGAATGAAGGAACTGACAATCTGGTAGCAGTTTCCTTGCACTCAGCCACAGAGTTCGATGTGGTAGGCGCCTGGGAAAGAGAAGCAGAGAGAGGCGGTGCCCTCAGAAGAGGGCAGGTGCAGGTGGGCACTTCCCCTGGGGACGGGCCACCAGCAGCTTTTCTCTATCTGGGACACTAACCCCAGATGCTCCCTGCTTTCCAAGCACCACCTGGCCACTGAGAGCATGGCTGAGGCTCAGGAAATACTGGTTGTCCAAGTGGCTGATTTCCCAAGTGGAGCAGACAAAAGAACCTCAGGGGCAGGTGAGGGCTCTCTGGGCTTGGCAGGAGCCTAGTTCAAGCTGCTGATGGACTTGCGTCCTTATGGATCCACTGAGCCCTTGGGATGGAGACTCGCACATGTGATGCCTCCACGGGGCACCCCCTGGACCTGCAGGTCAGAGCCAGGGGTCCCATAATGCACCACTCCACCGAGGACGCAGGAGCCCAGGGGCACGGGGTCTCTGCAACCTCCTTGTCCCCACCCTCCAGTCCTGACCACACTCACTTTTTCCATTAGTCTAAATAAATCAAGGAGGAACTGTTGCTCAGTTGTGTCCAACTCTTTATGACCCCAAGAGCTGTAGCCTGCCAGGCTCCACTATCCATGGAATTTCCCAGGCAAGAATACCAGGGTGGGTTGCCATTTACTTCTCCAGGGGATCTTCCTGACCTAGGGATGAACCTGGGTCGCCTGCATTGCAGGCAGATTCTTTACCTTGATTCTAAATCAAGGAGGAAGCTTCAGCAAAATACTCACCTGGCTAAGTACCTCTCCTTAGGATCCTACGTGTGTGTGTGTGTATGTGTGTGTGTGTGTATGTGTGTGTGTGTGTATGTGTGTGTGTGTGTGTGTGTGTGTGTGTGTGATTGCCTCTAACCAAGAGAGCACCCAAGATCCTTCCTAGCAAAGGCAATGGAAACAGAATGGAAATAAATTTATGTATATAGTATTTAGGGGCAAAAGTGAAAAAAATTTCCTCCTCTTTTTTTCCCCTTATTTATAAAGGCTCATTCCTAAAAATATTAGAAAAATAAAAGTCACTGTCTATCTGGCTGTTTGGGGTCTGCCCCATTCACACCTTGTGATATCTACATTTCTTACACATATAGGTGTTTCAAAAATGGGAATATACACTATAAACTGCCTTGTAATCTGCCTTTTTTTTCACTTAACAATATTTATATATTTTCCCCCCATACTGCCCCCATTCTCTTTACTAGAAAGGAGTTTAGCTGATCTCTTACTCACAGGTTATCACATACACCTTGAGTGTTTAAAGCCAGGTCAGTACTTAATTAAAATCTCCCCCTTGATTTAATTTGATTAGTTGAGTCTGTGGATGCATGCTGGCAGCTACTTTGAAAAATTTTGTTCCAGAACAAACGTTTGAAGAATTCTCCCTCTGTCCTCTGGGATTCGAGCACCCAGCCCCTCTGAGTGGGAGGAACTGCTTGACACACGAACACTCCTGCGAAAAATCGAAGAGGGGGCAGGTGCAAGTGCTTGGCCCTCCAGGACTCCTTGAGGTCTGTGTCCTGCTCACCGGGGACCCACTGCTGAAGGCTGTGTTCCCAAAACTCAGAATTAAAGGAGAAACTGATAATTATCCAGTCAGTTGAGACAAAGTAGATGGTCACACTTGGGGCCCACCTGGAGTAAATGTTTTGGCCTGAACTATTTAGTGTGGCTGAATTAACCGGGTAACCATCAGTGCTGCCCACCTGCAGAGTGTCATCCTCCCACAGCTGAGCAGGGCACACACAAATTCAAAGTTAAAAGTTGAAAAAGCTCCTAAGTGCTCTGAAGCATCCCAGAGCCCTTCTGGACCTGTGCCCAAGAGCATTTTAGCACAGGAAATCTGTTCCCAATACCCCTCTCTTAGTGGGGGTGACAATTAGGAGAGGGAGGTGGGTGGCACTTGGAAGCATCCTACTTGTAACTCTGACGTGGCACCCCCTAATCCACCCCAAGCCTCCCACCTCCACTGAGGGTCCCTGTGATAAACACCCCCCAAACTGGGGAATGAGGAAGGACGTGGTGGGTACACCCACAGACCCAGCGAACCCGAGCCTGGCATGGGGCCTGGCATGGGGCCTGGCATGGAGCAGCTGCTTGAGACAAGTCATTGACTGAATGAACGAACGAGCAGAGAAGTGGAGTGCAAAAGCACAGCCAGGGCGTATGTAGAGGATAACAGAGAGCCCAGCTGCGCCAGCATCGAAGGCCTGTGTGAAGGTGGTGGGTGACGAGCAGCTGCAGGTACAAGAACTGTGACAGCAAGGACCCCACTTACCGAGCACCTGTGAGCGCCCAGGCCCTGGGTCACACTCTGCGTCCGCCATCCTCCCTGACGGAGTTGGGCCTTACCATTGCCACCTCCCAGCAGGCAGGACCAGCACTCAGGCCCTCCCCGATGCCTGCTACCTCCCCTGGGGTGTCCACGGGAGAGTCTTGGCAGATTCACCACAAGATGTTTTCCATCCCTGACCTTCTCCAGCTCCCATGGCAGATCCAGCTTGAACTGAAGCTGATCCACCCAAGCTGATCCACCCAGAGTCAGAGTGTGCCAGGTCCCATCTGGGAGGGCCTGGGCACCCAGAAGCCAAGCATCTGTGGTTTGCAGGAGCAAGCTGCCCACCAAACGTGACTCTTCCTAAGGTGGACGGAGTTGAAGGCCAAAGCTGGACCCTCAAATGCCTCCCTCAGGCTTGGAGATGATGGGAGATTTGGGTGCAGCTGGATGTTGTCTCTAAGGCGGACCTCTGGCTCATCTCCCAGGATTCCCATATCCCTTCTTTCATCTGTCCATTCATTCATTCGCTTAACAAATAATTATTGAGCACCTACAAAGTACCAGGTTTTGCATTAAGAAAGGGTTCTAGAAAGAGAGTGCATTCTACAGGCCCTGTGTCTCTAGCATCTCTGAGATGAGAATGAAGACCCATGGGGACCTATGTCACAGGTGCCTGCACAAAGGCAGGAAAGTGGGTCTTTCCACCTCTGCAGAGAGCCCAGTGGGACCCCTAGCAGGGTGCCCTCGGGGTAGGCAGGACCCCCTCCACCTTGGGTCTGTCCCCTGGCCCACACTCTACAGATGGCAGCAGGCCAGCCATGAAGGACAGTGCAGCAGGCCCCAGTGAGTCAGCAGGTGTACACAGGAGCAGTCATGCAACCCGCCAGGGCACGCAGAGGGCTGTGGTGAGCACAGATGCAGACCCGCCGAAAGCTCAGCCACAAGAAACCCAGAGTGGCAGAAAGAACCAGAGAAATACTATTGCTTCTTACTTCCACGGTGACCCTAGTTTATACCCAGGGAGTATGACACAAGAGATAGGCTGTTCTTGCTATGGATATTAGGAATTATAGAGGGCTTTTTATTTTTAATTGAGTTAAAAGTCATATAATGGAAAATTAACCATTTAAAGTAAACATTCAGCAGCATGTAGTTCATTCACAATACTTTGCAACTACCACCTCCATCTATTTCTAAAACCCACTCCTCATCCTAAAAGGAAACCTCATAACCATTTTGCAATTAAGCCCTGCCTCCCCGCCCCTGCTAGCTCCTGGCAACCACCAATCTGCTTCTGTCTCTATGGATTTACTCATTCTGAATATTTCATATAGCTAGACTCATATTTCTCTTGCTTGGAAAATCCCATGGACGGAGGAGCCTGGTAGGCTGCAGTCCATGGGGTCGCGAAGAGTCGGACACGGCTGAGCGACTTCACTTTCACGTT
Organism: Madoqua kirkii; assembly: GCA_006408675.1. Taxonomy (NCBI): domain Eukaryota; kingdom Metazoa; phylum Chordata; class Mammalia; order Artiodactyla; family Bovidae; genus Madoqua; species Madoqua kirkii. The sequence goes on from SJYC01079023.1 coordinate 38,925, forward strand.
TTACTCTCATGCATTGGAGAAGGAAATGCAACCCACTCCAGTGTTCTTGCCTGGAGAATCTCAGGGACAGAAGAGCCTGGTGGGCTGCCGACTATGGGGTCGCACAGAGTCAGACACGACTGAAGCGACTTAGCAGCAGCAGCAGCAGCAGCAGACTCATACGTGACCTGTTGTGTCTGGCTTCTTTTACTTGGCATAATGTGTCCACAGTTTGCCTGACTTGTAGTATGTACTAGCAATTCCTTCCTTTTGATAGCTGAACGATATTCTATTGTATGGATATAGTGCAATTTGTTTACTCATTTAATTTTTGATGGATTTTTGCTCTGTTTCAACTTTTTGGCTATTGTGAATAGCGCAACATAAAACGGGTGTTCATTCAACAAGTATTTATTTGACTCTGTTTTCAGTTATTTTGGGTCTTTTCTCAGGAGTGGAATTGCTAGGGGAATTAAATTTTTAGAGCTGGAATGAACTTAAAGGTCAGTTATTCCATTTTATAGGTGGGGAAGCTGATACCTGAGTAGATTATCTGCCCTGTTGGGGCTCACACTGTGTCAGGATGTGAAGGGTGGCTGAAAGCCAACATGCCAAGGGCTCTCTAAGTTCATCACATATAAGTCTAGACTCATCGCCTGTTGTGGGTTCCATGTTGTGAGGATTACACGGCATCCAGTACAGAGTCTCTTGCACGTTGATAAGGCACCGGTATTTGTGAAGTGAACGAATGAAAGGAAACATTTCCAACCAGCTTCTAAAAGCTTTACCTTTTACCCATTCTGAAAAGGAACATGCCCATTATCCCATCTTGGAGGTTCAAAGCATCTTGGGGACTACAAGGGTCAGAAGAAATGCGTCCTTGGAGAAGATGAGCTCCACCGTAGTGGGATCAGGGGGTGCCTGTCACCCCATTTCCTAACGTTTTCACTCCCTGACTACTTCAGCTTCTCCTATGGAGAAGGAAATGCAACCCACTCCAGTGTTCTTGCCTGGAGAATCTCAGGGACAGAAGAGCCTGGTGGGCTGCCGACTATGGGGTCGCACAGAGTCAGACACGACTGAAGCGACTTAGCAGCAGCAGCAGCAGCAGCAGACTCATACGTGACCTGTTGTGTCTGGCTTCTTTTACTTGGCATAATGTGTCCACAGTTTGCCTGACTTGTAGTATGTACTAGCAATTCCTTCCTTTTGATAGCTGAACGATATTCTATTGTATGGATATAGTGCAATTTGTTTACTCATTTAATTTTTGATGGATTTTTGCTCTGTTTCAACTTTTTGGCTATTGTGAATAGCGCAACATAAAACGGGTGTTCATTCAACAAGTATTTATTTGACTCTGTTTTCAGTTATTTTGGGTCTTTTCTCAGGAGTGGAATTGCTAGGGGAATTAAATTTTTAGAGCTGGAATGAACTTAAAGGTCAGTTATTCCATTTTATAGGTGGGGAAGCTGATACCTGAGTAGATTATCTGCCCTGTTGGGGCTCACACTGTGTCAGGATGTGAAGGGTGGCTGAAAGCCAACATGCCAAGGGCTCTCTAAGTTCATCACATATAAGTCTAGACTCATCGCCTGTTGTGGGTTCCATGTTGTGAGGATTACACGGCATCCAGTACAGAGTCTCTTGCACGTTGATAAGGCACCGGTATTTGTGAAGTGAACGAATGAAAGGAAACATTTCCAACCAGCTTCTAAAAGCTTTACCTTTTACCCATTCTGAAAAGGAACATGCCCATTATCCCATCTTGGAGGTTCAAAGCATCTTGGGGACTACAAGGGTCAGAAGAAATGCGTCCTTGGAGAAGATGAGCTCCACCGTAGTGGGATCAGGGGGTGCCTGTCACCCCATTTCCTAACGTTTTCACTCCCTGACTACTTCAGCTCTCCTCAACACCTCACGCAGTACGGTGGATGGTGCTGGCTGGGCCTTACTGAACCACAGTGGCCCAAGGAGATGGCAGGTGGCCCACCCTGGGCCAGACTCTCAGGGCCCACAGGCCTGGTGGGATGCGTGCATTCTGGGAGGAGGTGGTACGCTTGTGCCTGCCTGATGGCCAGTGATACCACTGGGTTCTCACGGTACCAAGCAGTTTCATCTTGCAGGTCACGATGCAGCCCTGAGGACTTCTGCCTGGGGTCTATGGTTCTGCTTCCAAGGAGATGGAGCAAAGGAACCTCGGCTGGCAAGAAAGTCTGCTCTGTGGGCAGCAGAGAGTGCCCAGCAGTTGGGGGCCCAGGCAAGCTCTTCCCCCGTCTTCCTTCCACCTGTAGGACCATCGAAGCTGTGGGCAGCCGCACGTGAAGCTACCCGCTCCTCCCCAAACAGGGAGCCGCCACCACACAGGCGCAGGCCCGCTGCCATTCCAGTGCTTTCTCTGGAAGCGCATGGTGTGGAGGTGACAGCTCAGTGTCTCCACTGGCTACAAGGTGATAGCCCCAGATCAGATCAGCCCTCTGTGGAGCACAAGGGCTTCTGGGTCGGCGTGCTGGCAGCCTAAATGGTTCAGGCACCTCTGGGACCCCTGTCCTGTGTCCAGCACCCAACAGCTCTAGTCCTAGGCACAGATGTGTGCCTTTCAGGTGTCTGAGTGCCCCTGAAGTCGTCAGTGCTGCCAGTAAATGAGCAGCTGGGGATTCACCTCATCCTTCCACGGAGGAGGCCTCTTTACAGCCTTCAATAGACTCCAGTGACAGTCCATACACCTCAGGTACTGATGTGCCTGAGGAAGTGAAGGGAGCCACCAACAGGGCTCAGATCAACACAGATGAAAGGAAGGAGCAAGGGCTTGAAAGTTATAATTCCCAGGTCTCCTTCCATCCTCATTCTACCCCTTCCTGGCCTTGGCAAGTCATTTATGCTTGCAGGCCTCAGCTGCTGCATCTGGAAGGGGAGGAACGGCCTCTGACCATCCCTCGAAGCTCTGCAGTAATCTCCGTACACGAGCACACCTGGACGTACGTTGGAGGTGTGACGGCAGGCTGTGGCTGACGCGGCACCATGGGACATGTCCTGACACGCAAGTGAATATGGGCTCTGCCGGTCCCTATCTTGGTTGCACACACAGCTACAGAGGCCAGAGCAACTTCAGAGCCCATGTTCCCCCCCGCCCCATTCTCTTTGCCTCTGCCACTCCTGGGAGGCTGGGCATGCTCATGAGTTCCTTCCCGCCTCTTCCCCTATTTGGAATCTGTGCATTCTTTAAGGCACTCATCCTTTGTTTAGCCTCTCAACAAGCATTACTGCAGACTTCTCCTGGGAGCCAGATCCCAAGCATATATCCATCTGTCCCTGGAGGAGCCACAGCTGAGAGGACCAGGCAGCCTCATGTACAGATAAACAAGCTCTCTCAAGGGTGATATTTGAGGATAAAGATGTGTAACAGTAATAGTGGGGCAGCAGAAAGGAGGGGGGTCAATGGACTTCCCTGGTGGTCCAGTGGTTAAGCATCTGCCTGCCAATGCAGGAACATGGGTTCGATTCCTGGTCTCAGAAGATCCCGCATGCTGCGGTACAACCAAGCCCAGCACCACAACTGCCGGGCCTGCACCCTTGAGCTCGTGTGCCACAGCTGCTCAGCCTATGAGCTGCAACGACAGAGGCCCGCTCTCTAGAGCTTGTGCTCCACAGGAGACGCCTTCGCAAAGAGAAGCCTACGCACAGCAAAGAAGAGTAGTCCCCATTCATGGCAACTAGACAAAGCCTGTGCGCAGCAACAGAGACCCAGCACAGCCCAAAACAAACAACTAAATAAGAAGGAGGGGTCAAGCCTGCTGGGTGGGGCGTGAAGGACTGAAACCACCTTAGAAGAAGTGGCCCTTGAATGAGCAGCAGACGTAAGAGATGCTGGTTTGATCCCTGGATTGGGACGATCCCCTGGAGGAGGGCATGGTAACCCACTCCAGTATTCTTGCCTGGAGAATCCTATGGACAGAGGAGCCTGGCGGGCTACAGTCCCTGGGATCGCAAAGAGTCAGACATGACTGAAGTGACCTAGCACGCATGCACACAGACGTGTGTGCAGAAGGTTCTCTGCCTGAACTGTCCTACCAGCCACATGTGGCTACTGAGCCCTGGAAATTCAGTGAGTCAAATGAAGATGAACTGTGTGTGTAAAATATACACCAGATTTTGAAGACTTAGTACAAAAACAGAGTAAAACAGAGAATAAATAATAAATAACTTTATATGAATTACATGTTGAATGATAATATTTTGAATACACTGAGTTAAATAAAATATGTCACCAAGATTAATGTCATTTCTTTCTTTTTTTTTTTTTTAATGTGGCCACTGGTCTGTATACTAGAGAAGAAAACTGGTCCTTCACCCTATGAGCATCACAAAGGTTTGGGCTCTGAGGCATTCTGAGTGAATTGAAATGAAAACAATCTCCACAAGGCATTTGTTTTCTATATAATTATTTGCCATCTCCTTGTACCACCTGCTTGGAGACGATTCCAACACGCCGAGCCTTTTAACAGGTCAACAGAGTGAGACAGTTGGGGTAAGGGGTGGGGTCTGACCCACCATTATTCTCTGCAAGTGAGACCACAGGTAAAAATCTTTCACAATGGCCTCTGGGTATGATCAGATTGTTAGGTTGGCATTTTCTCAACCCATCAACATTCCTAGCAATCATGTTCATTATCTATAGGGACCCAAGATGGAAGGAGCTGTCACTCAGGCCCTAAGCAGAGGAGCAGCAAGCTCAAAGAAATGTTAGAATCTGGCTCAGAAAGGAGGAGATGTGTGCAGTGTCTCAGCTCTTCACCTTCCTTCTGGGCTGTTTGCTTGTGGAGAGGTATTAATTAGGGGAGTTGAGTACCATGACCAGACATGTAGAAAAAAGAGAAAATATAGGCAAACAGCATACTGTGTGTCCCTTCCAAGGGCTAGGCATGGGTTTTACACAACCTCACTCTCCTCACCTGCTGGGTGGGTACAGACCCATTTTATAGATGAGAAAACTGAGGCTCAGAGGATTAAGTGGCTTGCCCAGGTACTAGTGCAGGCTGCTTCTGACTGCCCCTGACAAAAATGATTTGGTATATGAAACTGTGGAGTCTTAGGCCTGGCCTAGAAATCAGGCCATATGTCTGGATTCAAATTTCAGGAGCTGGATGATTTTGGACAAGTGGCTTCCTTTCCCTGAAACTCAATTTTCTTGGGAAAAAAGAAAAAAAAAAGTAGGTATTTGTGAACAAAATCACTGTTTCTTTAACTTTTTTCAACTATAACTGATTATAATATTTTATTTTCCATGACCAGGATCTAAATCTGTGTGTATGTAAAACTGAAGGGAAAGTTTGATCGAGCAATATTTAAAGTATAATGCACAGTAACATTTTCTAATTTGTTATATACATATGTATTTAAGCTGATGTATTATGACCCACTACACTGATCAAATGACCTATAATAAGCTGCCATTTACGATCTGAAAACAGTGCTCCAAATGATTGATTTCCAAGCTTCTCTCCAGAACTAATATCCTGAGGGTCTGTTGTTGCGGCCAAACAGCAAAAAGTCTGTACCTCTTGGTCTGGGATCAGCTTTCCCCCACCCTTTGCATTCTACCTGCCCCGTCCCTCCTCAGAGAACCAGACCCAGAGAACTTTATTTCTCCACTGGCATCACAGAGCAGAAGAGAGAAGCCTGTTATAAGAACACTGCCTCCCACCCATCAAGAGGGCCCCATCTCCACAGGCTGTTTGCCAGGACATGGAAATCTCTCTACTATAACAGAATGCTTCTCTGTAATAGAATTTGTTGTAATGGGGCTTTACCATCCAGTCTAGCAGCAAAATACATTTTAGAGCCTTGGAAAAGATGAACTTGAAGAAGTCCCCCTGATTGTAAACTGTGTCAGTGAAAGGAAACCCCACTGTCCCTTTTGATGACAAGACTATAAAGAGCCTTATTTCAGCATCCCCTCTGCGGAGCTCATTTTCCCTCTTAGCTTGTCCCTGAAGAAATGAAGGCCTCATCCTGGGGTGAGGGAGCTGGTGCGCTCTAACCTCACACGGTGAGTGAGTGGGGAGTCGCGGCACTCAGACACAGCTAGGCTGACTGCTAGGATTGCCGCAGCGAAAACCTCTCCCCTCCCTCACTTCCTGCCAAGTGCCTGTGCGAGGCTTCTCAGTCCACGCCAGCCGCTCAGTCGTGTCCAGCTCTCTCTGACCCCATGGACTGCAGCACGCCAGGCCTCCCTGTCCGTCGCCAACTCCCAGAGTTCACTCAAACTCATGTCCATTGAGTCGGTGATGTCACCCAGCCATCTCATCCTCTGTCGTCCCCTCCTCCTCCCACCTTCAATCTTTCCCAACCTGATGGTCTTTTCCAGTGAGTCATTTCTTCACATCAGGTGGCCAAAGTATTGGAATTTCAGCTTCAGCATCAAGTCTTTCCAAAGAATATTTAGGACTGATCTCCTTTAGGATGGACTGGTCAGATCTCCTTGCAGTCCAAGGGACTCTCAAGAGTCTTCGCCAACATCACAGTTCAAAAGCATCAATTCTTCGGGGCTCAGCTTTCTTCATGGTCCAACTCTCACATCTACACATGACCACTAGAAAACCCATAGCTCTGACTACATGGACCTTTGTTGGCAAAGTAATGTCTCTGCTCTGCAAGGTCTCTACATCTGAGCATTCCAGAAATTTCTGTGAGTATGAGGTCTCCTCTGCATCCAGGTTCCTTGCCTCTTACCCCTGGGTGGATGCCCCAGTGTGCTCCAGTGTGGCACTGAGAAGGCAAACAGGGGGCCCTGGGCCCACAGCCCTAGAGCAGCTAAGGAGGGGCGTGAATGGTGCAGGGGGCAGGCCCAGTTTCTAGAAGGCAAGGGGAGGGGCTGGCAGCCGGGAGCAGAGCTCAGGGTGAATAGCGCACGAAGCCCTGGCTCAGCAGGCCACCCCTCCTCACGCGGGCCTCTACTGACCCTCACAGTGCCTTGAGTGGGCATGTGCCTGTGTTTCACGTCACCGTTTCTTTTATTTCACTGGTCAAACTAGGAGCTGTTCTAGCTTCAGCTTTGGGGTAATGCCTACAGGTGGTGGCTCTTGGGGTCCTGGCCAGCCTTCCCTCACCATTCCTGGGCCCTCTGGGCTGACTCCACAGTGGGCCATGAACCCTGGTCGGGTGAACTGCTCGGCCCCCCTAAACTCTATCCACAGCCCCAGGCCTTAAGGCTCATCCTTAAACAGACTCCGATACAACATGGTCAAGATGGGCTTCCAGGACCTGGAAAGTCTACAGTCTGCAGCATCGGGCAGCAAATGGGCAGAAGAGGGGGCCGCTTGTGCGGGGTATGGTATCTGCGGGTCAGGGAGGGCCTCTGTCACTCTCACTTCTTTTCTGCCATCCCTCTAAGTCTCCTCGGCCGGCGGATGCCCATAATTCCACAGCCAGGTTCCCTTGGGGCAAGATAAACCTGGGCTTTCTTGTCATTGCTTAGTCGCCCGGTCGTGTCAGAGTCTTTTGCGACCCCATGGATTGAGATTTTCCAGGCAGAATACTGGAGTGGGTTGTCATTTCCTTTCCCCAGGGGATCTTAGTGACCCAGGGATTGAATTGCAGGTGGATTTTTTACCGCTGAGTCTCTGGAGAAACCCATTAAAATGCTCATATCTGGGTGTCTTTACAATCTTACCAGCAATTTCCATCTTAGAATGAATGAGTTCATTCAAATCAACTCAGCTGAACTCAAGGACCTACGTGTGTCTGGGCCTTTCCTGGGCCTCATGGGGCAAGAAAAGGCGAGATGACATAGTGGGAGGGGCTGCAGTCTAGCTCACATGCTCTGCTGACAGCAGGCTTTGAAGGAGAGCTGGGAGTGAGCTGGGGAAAGGAGACAGAGAGGTGGGGAGAGGAGGGACCCCATTTCCCACCAGGTACATTTACCCTTGTGAGGTAAGCCCGAGGGGGTGCACGACCCACCCCCATCCCCAGTGAGATGTTCCCCACGAAAGAGGTTCATCCTGGTGAATGTTAGGCACAAATCGCACTGCCTGAACCAACGTGAACTGACAAGGACAGAAGATGCAAAAACGCAGCCTCTGGATCAGGGTTAGGATTCCTGCCCTGCAGTCTAATCGCTGCGACTCTAAGTGACTCAGCCTCTTTGTGCCTCAGTTTTCTCATCTGTCAAGTGGGGAGAATATTATATGAGGATTAACAGAGTTCATTAAGTGTTCAAAAGACATTACCTGTTAATAGCATCCAAAAGTACATCTCCTTGGGGGAGACTGAGTGTTGGCCATGCACAGCTGGACTCAGGGCTCATTGTGAGAAATGGGGGCACAGAGAGACTATGGGGCCCTTTAGGAGTGTCTGGCATCATAGAGACCTCTCCCTCCCCGGCCAGCTTTGCCCAGGGGCAGTGACTCTGGCTCTGGCGGGAGGCACCTGAAAGGCTCCAGCTCCTTCTCCAGACCCTTGCTGCTGCCCTGATCATGCCTGGCCCATCTTGGCCAGGAATTGTCAGAGGCCAGAGAACCCCTGGTTCCTCCAGGGCAGGGCGGGCAGCAGAGTCTCACTCTTCCTGCAGTAGTCTACTCTGAACATTGCTGGCTGGAGAAAAACCAGGACTGCATCTATTTCTTGCTCAGTCATCTTCAATGAGTGAGCAGTACTTAGTGCTAAGTACTTAGTATTAGTACTTCACCCATAGCACAGAGGACAATTCCTCAACCTGGCATTCACATTGCCGCCACCCTCTTCCTGGTCTTTTCTTTTTCTCACTGCTATTCATCTGTAATAACCACAGTGAGCCCTCTCTGAGCTCTTCATTTGTGCCCTGAACACTCCTAGGGCTCCACATGTAATATCTCATTTAATCCTCACAACAAGCTCCTGGGATAGATACTACTTTAGCCTCATTTTATAATAGAATACTGAAGCACAGACAGATTAAGAAGCATACTCAAGGTGACCCCGCAAGTCGATGGAGGAGTTAGGACTGAATCCCAGAAGCCAGGCTGCAGAGCTGTCTCCTGTCTATAGCCCCTGAGGACCACCCTGGCCTCCTAGCAATCTAGGTCACTTTCTGGTCCCCCAACACACCGGACAGGTCCCGCTGCTCAGATCAGCTCTCCCATCGCCTGGGTGCTCTCCCACTCTTGTTGCCTCCAGAGTCCTGTCCTCAGCCACAAAGGAGCCCCTGCGACAGGGTCCACGTGGAACCAGCGACGAGTCCCCTACTGCTCGGCAGGAATCATCTTTCTCTCTCTGCCCCTTGGCGATGCCTGTGAACATCATTTACCTGCCTTATTGGATTCTGAGGGCCCATCTGTGGAACTCTTCATCCTGCCTGGGCAGGACCAGAACTATCTGCTAGGTGAGTGAATATATGATGAGCAACAGGTTTTAAACTTTACAGACACTCTAACACGTCCCACCTTATTTAATACTCAAGACCCTGTGCTGGAGTGGATATTGCTATCCCAGTCGTGCAAATGATAATAAGTACCATTTGTTAAGTTCTGTGAGTGTAGACAGTGAAAGTGCTGGTCATGTCTGACTCTTTGTGAGGCTATAGACCCCATGGACTATAGCCTGACAGGTTCCTCTGTCCATGGACTTCTCCAAGCAAGAGTACTGGAGCGGGTAGCCATTCCCTTCTCCAGGGGCTCTTCCTGACTCAGGGATTAAATCAGTGTCTCCTGCATTGCAGGCAGATTATCTATCATGTGAGCCAACAGGGGAGCCCCATGCTAATGAGTTAATATATATTTCTTCAAAAACTCTTTCCAGCTATTCTGAGAAGCAACTACAATGTTCCCCATTTTCCAGATGAGGGAAATGCTGAGGTCAGAAATGCTCAGTGACCTACCAGAATCACGCTTGGAGCCAGCCCTAAGTCTCCCAGTACTGACTTAAACTCCTTTCCAGGCTATATTTGCATTTTAAATAGGCTATCTTCTTATTCTTGCTATACTCCCATTCCTCTGATTTGCACTCAGAACTGTGCGACCCCTCTGGCAGCTGGGCTGAGGGGCGTCACCCCCCCAACCCCCATCCCTGGCTCTGGGAGCTGCTCAGTGGCTGGTACCTGGTGTTGCAAATTCAGGACCAGTGACTGATGGAGCTCAAAGGGCTCCAGATTTGTCTCCTTAACGAACTGCTTTTGCCCTTTTCTCCTGTTTAACTTCATTCTTTTCTTTCTCTTCTTTAAAACTACCATTCTCTTTTCAAAAAGTCTGAAAGCAGTGAATTTACATAAAAATGTAAATAAATAAACATGTGTGATCAGTATCCACATTAACATCCTCCTCATCAAGGTTGTACTCTGATCATCCACCATATCAAATGAGACCTAGGTCATGCATCATTACAGTGCTAAACAGGGTTAAGGAAGAGAGAAGTGGTAGATTCAAAGTTAGCCCAACAGGAGCTCACAGCAGGGACACATTGGTCTGAAGCTGAGCTGTCAGAGAAACTGACCTTAAGGGATGGACAACATTTAGCAATGGATAAGTTTTAGGCATCCGGTCCCATCACTTCACGGGAAATAGTCGAGGAAACAGTGTCAGACTTTATTTTGGGGGGCTCCAAAATCACTGCAGATTGTGATTGCAGCCATAAAATTAAAGACGCTTACTCCTTGGAAGGAAAGTTATGACCAACCTAAATAGCATATTCAAAAGTAGAGACACTACTTTTCCAACAAAAGTCCGTCTAGTCAAGGCTATGGTTTTTCCAGCAGTCATGTATGGATGTGAGAGCTGGACTGTGAAGAAAGTTGAGTGCTGAAGAATTGATGCTTTTGAACTGTGGTGTTGGAGAAGACTCTTGAGAGTCCCTTGGACTGCAAAGAGATCCAACCAGTCCATTCTAACAGTCCTGGGTATTCTTTGGAAGGAATGATGCTGAAACTGAAACTCCAATACTTTGGCCACCTCATGCAAAGAGTTGACTCATTGGAAAAGACCCTGATGCTGGGAGGGATTGGGGACAGGAGGAGAAGGGGACGACAGAGGATGAGATGGCTGGATGGCATCACCGACTGACATGAGTTTGGGTAAACCCCCGGAGTTGGTGATGGACAGGGAGGCCTGGCGTGCTGTGATTCATGGAGTCACAAATAGTTGGACATGACTGAGTGACTAAACTGAACTGAACTGAAGTTTTAGGCAAAGAAGCAGCTAGGCAGCTGGTCTATTAAAAACAACTCTCCCTCGCAAAAAAAAAAATGGCTTCCCTGATGGCTCAGCAGCTAAAGAATCTGCCTGCTGTGCAGGAGATGTAGGAGACATGGGTTTGATCCCTGGGTTGGGAAGATCCCTTAGAGAAGGGAATGGCTACCCACGCCAGTATTCTTGCTTGAAAAATCCCATGGACAGAGGAGCCTGGTGGGCTACAGTCCACAGGGTCGAAAAGAGTCAGACACAACACAGTGAATAAGCACGAGCATGAGCTGGCCCCCAAAACAAAGCAACAAAGAAATGAACACAGATGTGCTCAGGGTTTCACCTGGTTTCATTTTGTTTGGCGTGATGGATGAATAGAACAAAACGGCAGGTGTGGACTTGGCGATGGGCAGGTAGTCACATTACGGAGCCTCCGCAATGCCAGCCTAAGGATTCGACCTTAACTTGATGGCAGTGGGAACCACTGCAGGTGTGCTGTGCTTAGTCACTCAGTCAGTTCCAACTCCTTGCCACCCCATGGACCATAGCCCTCCAGGCTCCCCTTTCCATGGGGATTCTCCAGGCAAGAATACTTGAGTGGGTTGCCATGCCCTCCTCCAGGAGATCTTCCTGAACCAGGGATGGAACCCAGGCATCCTGCCTCACAGGCAGATTCTTTGCCAGCTGAGCCATCAGGGAAGCCTATGAATAGTGGAGTGGGTAGCCTCTCCCTTCTCCAGGGGATCTTCCCAACTCAGGAATGGAACCCAGGTCTCCCATGTTGCAGGCGGATTCTTTACCAGCTGAGCTACTTGGGAAGCCCAGCAGTGGGTTGAAATCATGCTTCACGTGGTGTAGCTAGCCATCAGGGAAGCCTATGAATAGTGGAGTGGGTAGCCTCTCCCTTCTCCAGGGGATCTTCCCAACTCAGGAATGGAACCCAGGTCTCCCATGTTGCAGGCGGATTCTTTACCAGCTGAGCTACTTGGGAAGCCCAGCAGTGGGTTGAAATCATGCTTCACGTGGTGTGCCTGCAGTTTCCTTGGGTCTACTTTAATAATCACAAGCAGAAGAAAGTACTTGGGAGAGACTAGTCCTAAATCCATTATTCCAATTAATTAGAATTATCTAGGTTGCTGGTTGAACAAGGATTCCTGTGCTTTACCCAGACTTCAAGAGTCAGGTTCAGGAAGCAGGGCCCTGGGTTTTTTAGTTTCTCCAGTTCCCTTAGGTGATTCTGACATAGGGAGAAACAGCAGAGCCTCTCACGCTGCACTATCCACTCTGACTGCTTGGGGATTCATTAATTTGTGGATTCTGATCCAAGAAGTCTGGGGAGGGGGCATCAGAGCCGGCTTTTCTAATCAGCTTCCAAGTTCAAGGGCCACACCTGGAGTAGCAAAGCGATAAAATTTTGTCCTAAACCTAAATAGTTGTTTTCACCCTTCAAAGCTTTGGAAAAAATACTTCTGCCTGGTTCTCCAGTCTAATTAATCAGAGTCAGAGGTGGAGCCAAGCCTGGGTAGAGTTTAAAACTCCCCAAGTGTGTCTAGTGAGCAGGCAGGTTAAGATTCTCCATTCCTAACACTGAAGATCAGCCTTCTTGTTCCAGGACTGGATCATCAAGGGTAGTCCGTGCTCTAGAACTTGGTGCAAGCAGTGAAGCATGGCCAGTAAGCAGAGCAGTGCAGTGGGCAGCCCCGTGCCCCCCACCTGGGCCAAAAGCCGGCACTCAGGAAGGCTCACATGGGGTGGGACACAGTCACAGACAGTGACAGAAAAACACCCACCTCCAGAGACGGCCTAGACTCCTTTCCTATGCGCACTCAGTCGTGTCTGACTCTTTGCGACCCCATGGACTGTAGCCCACCAGGCTCCTCTGTCCACGGGATTCTCCAGGCTAGAACACTGGAGTGGGTTGCCATTTCCTACTCCAGGGGATCTTCCCAACCTAGGGATCGAACCTGAGTCTCCAGCAGCCTCCTGCATTGGCAGGCTTATTCTTGACCACTGAGCCACCTGAGAAGCCCCCAGATTTTCTCAGGTCATCAAAGGGGAAGGTGAGGCAGCAGCACACATGGGGCCACTCCCAGGCCCTGTCCCCATGAGCCTGGGACGGGGTAGGGGGAGACGTGGTGAACTCTCAGCACCTGGCACTCCACCAGCCACCAGGGTGGCAACAAGGGCAGCTTGGTTTTTGGCGCTTGCCTACCTGGCTTAAATCCCGGGCTTCGAATTTCGATCAAATGGAGTTCTTGCCCAGGGTGTTACAGTTGCTTGCGGTGACACCTACTATGTTCTAGGTGCAATTCCACGTGCTCCTGAACAATGTCATTCCTTGGATGAGGAATAGGGAACTGGCCTCAACCGATGAGCAAGGCAAGAAGAAGGAACCAAGTTCTCTCTGAGCCACCGCTCATCCTGAAGCCCTAGCTGGACTGAACATGCTCAGTGAAGGGCATCAAAAAAGAAAGAGACAGATGAGCAAAGGAAGAGGGGCCCATGAGAGAGGCTGGGGATAGGAATGCTTCATGTAACCTAGGCCTGCCTTTCGAGATTCAGCCCTCTTTGGCCCCTCTGCAAAGCTTTAACCTCCAGAAAGGTTGGGCAAGCAGGCCTCTTGGTTGCAGAATGAGTGTTTCCTGCTCTCGACCTGAGCTTAGCCCAGGCCAGAGAGACTCACACTCTCATTTCTCTGTTACCTGAATCAGGTCCACTTTGCCCACCCTGTCTGGTCTTGCTGGGAGACTCCAGCGCACCAAGCTCCTTCCTCTCTGAGCTCCAGCAACTGCTGCCCCAGAGGGGCCCCTTATCTCTCCACGTGGCTTCTCTCCGAAGCCAAGCTCTCCATGAGAAATGCATTGAGCCCACACACACAATTTACAACTGTCTGGTAGCCACATTAAAAAGTAAGGAGAAATAGGTGAAGTTAATCTGGAAGGACTGATGCTAAAGCTGAAACTCCAGTACTTTGGCCACCTCATGTGAAGAGTTGACTCATTAGAAAAGACTCTGATGGTGGGAGGGATTGGGGGCAGGAGCAGAAGGGGACGACAAAGGATGAGATGGCTGGATGGCATTTCCAACTCGATGGACATGAGTTTGGGTGAACTCCAGGAGTTAGTGATGGACAGGGGGGCCTGGCGTGCTGTGATTCATGGGATCACAAAGAGTCGGACATGACTGAGCGGCTGAACTGAACTGAACTGAATCTCTAACAATGTATTTTAACCCAGGATATCCAATATATAATGGTTTCAAGGTGTATTAACCACGAAGCATGTGAAGTTTGTTTTTTGTACTCAGTCTTTGAAATCTGGCATTTTACCTTTGTGGGCACCTCAATTTGGAGCGGCCGCATTTCGAGTGCTCCACAGCTCTGGGCAGTTCATGGCTATTGCATGGACGGCTCTGGACTTCATGCACTCGGAGGGCAGGAATAATTTTCTAGAGCCCACAGACGGACTGGATGTGGGAGCTAGAGGCAATCTCAGGGCCACCTGGTCTAACGTGTTTGATCTGCAGGTGCAGAAACAGCCTCAGCTCATGAGGGGAGGAATTCACCCCGAATCACAGTGAGTAGAGGATCTAACCAGGCCGGAGGTCTGTCTTCCAAACAAGACCCTAATTATTCTCTGTGTCTTAGCCTGTGTGATCCCCTCTGGGCAGGAAGACTCTGTCCCCTGGCCCACTGTTGATCCAGGAGGGAGGCAAGTGGTGGTAACTTAGGGTCCACTCGTGGTCTCTGTTTAGCTACTGGGCAGAGTCCAGTGCTCAGTGTTCACACTCAGGCTGGAGCCTCCATTCACCCCGCATCTTCTCTAGTCCTGGGTCGAGCTGTGACCCAGTAGAGAGAAAGACTAGGAGGAAGGAACCTTGGCACACAAGCTGTGTGTGGATGCCAATCACACAATTTTTGGCTGCAGAAGCCACTCTGGGAATCCTGAACACACTGATACTGCAGTCATGAGGCAACCGTCCATCCAATCAGCCCGAGCGCTTGGTTCTCCGTGCCGGCTGCACACCTCCAGCCGTGGAGCTGCGCTGAGATCACAGGAGTGTCGCTTCTGCTTCCTAGACTCTGCATGCCATTGGTGACCTACTGAACCACACTCTCCATGCTCTGAACACTGGGCTAACAGGCCTTTTTCAGGCCAGTCCAGACACTCCGTGCCCATCAGCTGAGCTGCAGGCCTTGCAAGGGAGCAGCTGTGCTGTGCCCACACCTGCTTATGCCAGTTGTGTTTGTTATTGCTGGTTCACAACTTAATTAAATAGAACAGAAATTGATGAGATAGAAATTCAAAAAGAAAGCAACTGATATTTACATGCAAACTAAAGTGACAGACTCAAAGGTAAGTCATTAAAAATAAAATGCTGTTGAATGAGGTAAGTGTGGATGAGATAACAAAATACTGGAAAGCCAACCAGAAACCTAGAAGGATTTTGTACTCAAATATGCTTTACATGTGTCTTTAAGTTCTTTACTTCAATAAATCCATTTTAGAAACCTCCCAAGATGCCTTATTTATGGGTGTGTGAAGGTTATGCAAGAAGAACAATGGGGGACACCAACCACTAGACCCACATGCAAATAAAAGGCCTTGACCAACCTCAAGAAATTGGAAGAAATGTCCACATGTACTGTAAATTAAAACACTTAAGGTATTAATATACCTCTGGTTTCCGATGCCTGCTTTAACTGGCTTTTGGAGTTGACTAACTATGGGCTCTAGGCAAGAGCTGACTGAGTCAAATTTTTGCCCTTTGGGCGAAGCCCATGATCCATAGCTGATCTCCACTGAACACTGTGGTTGGAGGTGTTTGAGGGCCTTGCATTTTAATATGAGGATCTTGTACTGGACAGGGACCAGTCGGGACAGGTAACTCAGTTCTGTGAGGGAAGTCGTGGTTAACAACAGCAGGAAGCTGGTAGAATACCTGGAGAGGAGAGGGTCTCGGTGCTGACTCAGCTTTCCTGCAGGTGCAGGACCATGGTGGGGCGCTTGGGGATGAGGGTTCAGGAGCCACAGAGAGGGCACGGGCACAGTGGAGATGTCACCAGGTTAGAGAGGGGTAGGGGAAGGGAAGGAGACACCTGGCTTCTTCCTCCCGCCTCCTCTCCCGCCCTGAGCCAAACGTAGCCAGAAGCCCACTGGCAAGGAAGCCCAGGTAACGCAGCTTTGGGGTCAGTCCCCAGGAGGCAGAACAGAGCAGGAAAGAAATGCATCTGAGGGATACAGGCCCAGGACTGGCCTGGATGACCTGAAATCCAAAAAGTCCCCACTCAATGACTCAGAGCGGAATTTCAGACACTTTTAAGGCTGTTTATGAAAAAGTGCTTATTGGAGGCTGGAACAGGTATAGACTGTCCTCCAGGTACCCTACAATTGTGCTGCATAAGGAACTGCCTGTGCCGAGGCTGGTCTTAAGGGTAGCTCTGAGGATAAAACAGGGATGGGGATTTCTTCAGACGCAGACACCAGCCTTCACAGAAAAGGCAGGGAAACAGTGCCCTAGTCTTCAGTAGGCAGCAAGGCTGGGCTGCACCTCAGCCTTTTAATTTTTAAGACTTTTAAAGTTTGTTTTTCTTTTTAATGGCTTTCAAATGGCACCCCATTCCAGTACACTTGCCTGGAAAATCCCACAGATGGAGGAGCCTGGTGGGCTGCAGTCCATGGGGTTGCTGAGAGTTGGACACTGGACTCAGTGACTTCACTTTCACTTTTCACTTTCATGCATCGGAGAAGGAAATGGCAACCTACTCCAGTGTTCTTGCTTGGAGAATCCCAGGGACGGGGGAGCCTGGTAGGCAGCCATCTATGGGGTCGCACAGAGTCGGACACGACTTAAGCGACTTGGTAGCAGCAGCAGCAAAGTTTAATAGGCTTCTTGTTGATTCTAACCAAATCTAAAAGATGGCTAATTTAAATAGCACTGCACTCTGTGTTGGCTGCTGTCCAACTGCTGTCCTGAAGTCAGATGCTCTGGACCCGACAGGCAATGCGGTCAGGCTGCTTGAACAATGGTGCTGGGCCCCTCTCATTTCCCCCTCATGTTTTCAGTTTATGTGAGTCACTGCGGGGACTATAAAGATTAGGCTGCTAATGTTGAGGATGGTGGCGGGTCACAGCTGCAGCGTCTGACTAGCATTTAAGGGACTTAGCTGCTGGCAGCCACCAGTAGTGTGTCTTGGGGCAGGTCACTTCATCCCCCTTGGGTCTCAGGGTCCTTATCTGCAAAATAAGGGAGTTTGAACTGACGTTATGCATTTCAGGGTCATCCGTCTGACATCAGTTTCCATCACCAGGGCTTTTAAATGGAAGTGAAGAGGAAGGGGACTTTAGGAAGAAAGTAGAGTCTAGGCAGGCCTTAGAAGAAGCTGAAAAAAAAAATCCCTGAGATGAGATTCCCCACCCCCATCATAATCTTTTTCCCTTAAAAGTAGAGTGTTAAAGAATAAATCCTAGTTAATTGAGAGTTCTGGTTACTTGGGGTGCACTTAATCAAAGTTTTACTGCATTTTCAATTGCAGTGAGTTACAGAGTGGTTTGCATAAGCAGTTACTTCTTAAGTGACTTCTGTTCCCTGACCTCATATCTGTTTCATTAAAATTGAACACTTTGAAACGAAAAAGGGAGCATGGAGCAGAATGGTTCCACCTGGATACCGCTCTGGGAAAACAGCAGTCAAGGTGATAAAAAGCAACATCCAACTATGCCCATACATTAGCCGCCCCGCCTGAGAGGTAGTAATTGTATTTTCAACCACACTTCACAGTGCTTTTCAACCTGGTGAGGCATTTCTAGGTTATTCTCACTCTGGGGCAGGTAACTTTGGTACAAAAATCTCCCCCACTACCCTCTTAGTACAGAGCATAATTGAACTTTGGCTGGCTAAGCAATGGAGCAGATTTTCTCAATACACCCCCAAATGCTTGCTTGGGTTTGGACAGAAATAAAGAGCCCTTGAATTCTCATGACCACTTTGAGGCAGCAATGTTGCCATGTCCTCTAGAGGGGGAGCAGAGGTTTCTGAAAACAAAGCAGTTTAGAGCCTACGTTCTCATTCTGACCAGAGGTCTGGGAGTCAAAGCAAGAGATGGCAGAGTGAGCCGGGAGGAGAGTTCTGGGGTAGGGCCAACTAGTGGGGTTGGGTAGGGTCAATCCCAGTCACTGATTACTAGGCAAAGGGATGAATGAATGAATGACTGCTTCTTGCTGAGGTGTCCTCCTGCAGCCCACAGCTGCGGGGCAGATGGCTGACTTCAACAAGACAGGGAAAAGCCCTGTGAGCTGACAAACAGCTGGAAACCCCTTATGCAGAACCCAGCAACCACAGAAGCCGCATTTCATCAGGTGGGTGGGCTGCAGTCAAGGCACTCGCCCAGTATCTCCTCAAAGCTGCCCTTTCTTCTGGAAACTTCTGTCACTGTTCGATAGCACCTGCAGCTCTGCTTTTACTGGGGACTCGGGTCCCTGGTTCCATGAATGTTCTCCTATCCCTTTATAGAAGTTCCTAAGCTGACTCATTGGGAAAGACTCTGATGCTGGGAAAGACTAAAGGCAGGAGGAGAAGGGGACGACAGAGGATGAGACGGTTGGATGGCATTACCGAATCAACAGACATGAGTTTGAGCAAGTTCTGGAGATGGTGATGGACAGAGAAGCCTGGCGTGCTGCAGTCCATGGGGTCGCAAAGCCACGGATATGACTGAGCAACTGAACAACAGCAACAAGTGTGCTTACATTCTTTTTGTAGGAAAGAGCAGAAGGAGAAAGTGCCCTTTGTGAACATCTGATTGGAAAATAAACAACGAGAAGGCATTTTGATTTAAGAGAGCATAGGAGAGCAAACAAAGGAGAAAGAGGAAACGGAACTGCAGACCTGATCTCTTAAAGACAGGTCACAAGCTGACTTGCGACGTTTTATGAGAGCTCTGAAATGCCAAGTTCTCTGGTGGCTAATGCACTTCCTGGGCAGGGCACTTAGACAGAAAGGAAACGGGGCTCCTGATGACATCAGGGAGCCCACAGATTGCTTCCTGGGCTCTGGCATGACTTTATCCTTATTTTTTTCTTTAAAATAATTATCAGGATGTGACAATATTGGAGAGCCCCTTGCCATGCCTCTTTGCCATCTCCCTGTCCAATAGGCTGTTTGGGCGACGAGGGTACTACTTCAGTTGTTGAGATGGGACAGTTGACGAGAGGCTTCCTCCTGAAGTGGAAAGGCTAAATCTCAGTATGATCATGAAGCTTGTGACTCAGTGTTGCCTACTCAGTGATGGACATTAAGACAGCTAGTAGGGCCTGTTCAGAGTGAATCCTAAGGCTTCAACTGTAACAACCAGCAAGAAGTGTCTTCTTCTTTTCACTGGACTTGAGCTAGAGAGGCTGTGGGGCTATCCCTACTGCTGCCATCTTACCTCCCTGCAGACCTGAGAAAGTAGCCAGTCCATGTGGGGAGCAGGGCTAAGAGACAAAGAACCCCGTGTCCAGAGGTGGGTGGTTGGACCTGGGTGCAGGGCTGTTTGAATCTGACCCTGCCCCAGAGGTCATTGCCAATACATATCCTGTTTCACTTCAGCCAGTTTGAGTTGGGTTTTTTCTCATTTGTATCTAAAAACTTCTATTATACTCTGCCTCATCAATAAAATGGGATTAACAGCTATCCTTCCTATAGGACTGCTGCTAGGAATAACTGCATGCCTCTCAGTTATTTAGAATGAGTGCCTCTAAAATGCTTTATTAATGACCAGGCAGGTCCTAGTAGTAAATGAAAACACCACTCTGATAAGTGGTTTGGGGAAGGGGCACTGAGCCGTCTCCAAAGAAAAATAAATGTGAAGAATGCTGTCTTGTATTTCATACAGTTTATCCCAGCACAATGCCTGATCCAGGACAGATGCCTCAAAAACAATGGTCAACCATTCAAAGCTTTTGAAAGAACACCCCTCCCCCCATGTCTGACCACTGGCCCCCTGGGCTTTTCCCATTCAGAGCGACACCAGTCCAAGGAGGTCCCATTTTTAGAGCATTTAAGTGGACTCCATCTCACTCTGGCTTTAGCTTAAACTTTGTGACTGCCCAGAACCCCCTCCTCCCCCAGTACATACCTTCGAAAACCCCCAAGCCTGCTTGTTCTATGGAGGGTGGGGGGCAGGAGCGGGGGCACGGTGACAAATTCAACTGAGGGACCGGGAAAGTTTGGTGACCGTGCGATTCCTAAAAATGAACTGACAGAGTGCGGCCCCATCAACTCTTCCCACTGGCTGGGGCTGGGGCGGGGGTCAGGTGGTTATCTCTGCCATCCAATCGCAGGCGGCTGGCAGCCTTTCCCGAGCCACCCGCACAGGTACAACGGCTCTGCTAATGGCCTCTGTCTGCAAATATCATCATCACCTAAAACAAGCCTAATACAAGGCTAAAGGTCTCCACTCCCATATAGACTTTAAAAAACATATATTTATTTTTAATTGAAGGATAATTGCTTTAAGGTATTGCATTAGTTTCTACATGGACATGAATCAGCCATAGCTTTACCCTTGTCCCCTCCCACTTGAACATCCCTCCCACCTCCCTCCCCATCCTTCCCCTCTAGATTGTTACCAAGCCTTGGTAACAGCCGGTTCCGAGTCAGACGGCACATTCCCATTGGCTGCTTTTACACAGGGTGATGTACGTTTCCATGTCACTCTCTCCATACCTCCTACCCATTCCTCCTTCCCCCCACCCAGCCGTGTCCATACGTCTGTTCTCAATGTCTGTGTCTCCAGTGCTGCTCCGCAAATAGGCTCGTCAGTACCATTTTTCTAGATTCTGTATATATGCATTAGTATACAATACTTGCTTTTCTCTTTCTGTCATTTTGTATAATAGACTCTAGCTTCATCTACCTCATTAGGACTGATTCAAAAGTGTTCTTTTCAATAGCCGAGTAATATTCCATTGAATGTATGTACCACAGCTTATTTATCCATTCATCTGTCAGTGGACATCTAGGTTGCTTCCATGTCCTAGCTATAGTAAACAGAGCTGCAATAAACATATGTCTTTTTCAACTGTGATTTCCTCAGGGTATACACCTAGTAGTGGGATTGCTGGGTCATATGGTGGTTTTATTCCTGGTTTTTTAAGGACTCTACATACTGCTCTCCATAGTGGCTGTATCAATTTGCATTCCCACCAACAATGGAAGAGGGATCCCTCTCCAGCATTTACTGTTTGTAGATTTTTCATACTGACTTCCAACGCAATTCACTTTAAATTACTTGTGTCTCCTTTAAGCTGTCTACTTCAGCTCTTCTCATGTTCCTCCTTCAAAGCCTGAATCCCCAGGCCCTCCCGGGAGGGGCACCCATGTCCCCATTTTTTCAGCAACAGCAGACTTTTCAGTGGAGCTTTCCTTCTCCCACCAACAGCATCATGCACCCCCACCCCACCCCGCCCCCACATCCGGCACATTGGGTGTGGGGGAGTTGGACGCATTCTCCCAGGTTTTTCTCATCAAGTGTTCCCTTTTCTACTTTTCCTCTGTCTCAGCAGATTAGGATTGAAAATCATTTACATGGAAGAAGGTGATTCTACAATTCAGCTACATGCTTTTGACAATTAACTAAATAAACTGCTTGGGGTCACTCGGAGTAACAATTCACAGCCTGCCTGTGACAGGCAGAAGTTAAACCCCTCTGTGCTGAGGACCTCCCCACGGGGTGAGGGGGAGGCCGGTTCTGGGGAGGGAAATTCAAGGCATCTTATTATTCACCGGCTCCCTTTCCAGCTCTGACCTTAAGAGTACTCTTAACCTTCCTCCTCCAGCTTGCTAATGGGGAAATAAATCTTGGGAGAGTATCTTAAATTCTTTTTTATCACAGACTGTATCACCGAGATAATAAGACCAGCCTTCAGAGTAACCATTAAGCCACAGAAGGTGTGGTCATCATTTATGATTTTTTTTAGCCTTAATTGCTAGACAGACACTTTAAGTGGGAAGTCTGTCTAATGAGCCCAGTCATTAAAACATCAAAAACTGTTATCTGGGGTTTCTATTTTAGTTAGACATTACATTATTTTAATAAGGGGGCCGCATTTCTTGTCACAGAGTTTGGTAATGGAGGCTGAAGCAACCCCCTGGGGACCAGGGGAGGGGGAGGCAGCCCTGCCTTTGGAAAAACAAGGTCGCAAATCAAGCAGGAGCCCTGGAAGGGGGACGCAGATGAGCAAGTCTGGGAACCCGACCAGGATGAGGGCCCCCGAGGTTGGGGCAGTGGGGGTGGGGGATAGGGCCGCCCTCCCTGGCCCGGGATGGGGACCGGCAGGGCGCAGGGTGTTCTGGCCTCCATGTGCACCATCTCAGAGCGCTCTGATCTGTTGCCACACCTTGGTGCAGCACGTCCTGGAAGCTCCTTTGCTCTTGGCCTCCTTGCTGCTGCATGGGATAGGAGGCTGCCTGCAGGCCCGCCCAGTCCCTGGCCTCCCTCCTCATCCGAGCCCTCTCCCCCCTCCTCAGGCCTCCTACAGCAGGCATTCTCAGAGGTGGCTGGCAGCACAGGATTGACACTGGGCATTCCCAGACTGAAGGCTCTAGACATGGATCGTCACTGTTGGCTACTGTTTATTGATCCGGACCAGCACTGTCCTCTGAGCCACAGATACAGGTCATATGTATAATTTACAATTTTCTAGTAGCCACATTTAAACAGCAAAAATAAACAAGGTCACTTTAAGGACATATTTAGATACCAACATATCCAAAATATTATCATTTCAACATCTGGTCAATATTTTTTTAAGACCCTTTTCTACTTTTCCTCTGTCTCAGCAGATTAGGATTGAAAATCATTTACATGGAAGAAGGTGATTCTACAATTCAGCTACATGCTTTTGACAATTAACTAAATAAACTGCTTGGGGTCACTCGGAGTAACAATTCACAGCCTGCCTGTGACAGGCAGAAGTTAAACCCCTCTGTGCTGAGGACCTCCCCACGGGGTGAGGGGGAGGCCGGTTCTGGGGAGGGAAATTCAAGGCATCTTATTATTCACCGGCTCCCTTTCCAGCTCTGACCTTAAGAGTACTCTTAACCTTCCTCCTCCAGCTTGCTAATGGGGAAATAAATCTTGGGAGAGTATCTTAAATTCTTTTTTATCACAGACTGTATCACCGAGATAATAAGACCAGCCTTCAGAGTAACCATTAAGCCACAGAAGGTGTGGTCATCATTTATGATTTTTTTTAGCCTTAATTGCTAGACAGACACTTTAAGTGGGAAGTCTGTCTAATGAGCCCAGTCATTAAAACATCAAAAACTGTTATCTGGGGTTTCTATTTTAGTTAGACATTACATTATTTTAATAAGGGGGCCGCATTTCTTGTCACAGAGTTTGGTAATGGAGGCTGAAGCAACCCCCTGGGGACCAGGGGAGGGGGAGGCAGCCCTGCCTTTGGAAAAACAAGGTCGCAAATCAAGCAGGAGCCCTGGAAGGGGGACGCAGATGAGCAAGTCTGGGAACCCGACCAGGATGAGGGCCCCCGAGGTTGGGGCAGTGGGGGTGGGGGATAGGGCCGCCCTCCCTGGCCCGGGATGGGGACCGGCAGGGCGCAGGGTGTTCTGGCCTCCATGTGCACCATCTCAGAGCGCTCTGATCTGTTGCCACACCTTGGTGCAGCACGTCCTGGAAGCTCTTTGCTCTTGGCCTCCTTGCTGCTGCATGGGATAGGAGGCTGCCTGCAGGCCCGCCCAGTCCCTGGCCTCCCTCCTCATCCGAGCCCTCTCCCCCCTCCTCAGGCCTCCTACAGCAGGCATTCTCAGAGGTGGCTGGCAGCACAGGATTGACACTGGGCATTCCCAGACTGAAGGCTCTAGACATGGATCGTCACTGTTGGCTACTGTTTATTGATCCGGACCAGCACTGTCCTCTGAGCCACAGATACAGGTCATATGTATAATTTACAATTTTCTAGTAGCCACATTTAAACAGCAAAAATAAACAAGGTCACTTTAAGGACATATTTAGATACCAACATATCCAAAATATTATCATTTCAACATCTGGTCAATATTTTTTTAAGGATTAGGATCTATTTTACATTCCTCTTTCACACTAAATTGTACCCTTCAAGCTCATCTCCACTTGGACTACATTTCAAGTGCTCCAGAGCCACCTGTGGTAGAGACAACTATATTGGACAGGACAGTTTAAGCTTTGGTTTTCCAAGTAGCTGTTACCAGGCACTTACTCTGTGCCAGGCGCTGTTTTAAGCAGTTTATACATAATGATTCATTTAACACTCATAACAACCCCATTGAGTGGATGCTACTATTATGCCCATTTTACAGATGAGGAAATTAAGGCAGAGTGAGGTGAAGCAACTTGTTCCGAGTCAGAGCCTGTGAGCAGTACCATCCAAATGAGGCACATTGTAGATGGGCGCTCAGTATATATTTGAAGCCTGACTGTCTGGCCCCTTCCTCATTCTTAAAGGAACTGAGCCCTAGATGACCCTGCAAATGTGGGACAAATTACCCACCACACCAAGCCATCTGAGAGTAGCTGGTTCCCTCCCTCTGTGTGACTGACTCCCCTGGCCATGGAAGCCCCAGGTAACCACCAGCTGATTGTCTGGGGGTGCATGTCTACTACCAGGAGATCCTCTTGAAATACGAAACTTGCAAACAAGTAGCTTGTTTTGAAAAAAAAAAAAAAATCAAGCGGTGAGCTTAATAAGACAGCCTTTAAAAACAACTTACAAAAAAGAAAACTTCTGATACTGACAACTTCTGACGTTGAAGCACTGAAGAACAATCCTAAAATTCACCATCAAACCAGAGGATAGCAAAAGATGACAAGAGGAAAATGTTTCCTTGGTTATTATCATCCCATCATCAAAAAGATATGTGTGAATGGTGAAGGAACACGCTGCAGCCTAGTATTAATAGATGCTCAATGCATACTGGCTGGAAAGGCCAGCTAACCCAGTCTTCTTGGAAAAAGTAGACAGAGCTTGATAGAAAGAGTTATCATCCGTGGTAACTATTCCGACACAACAGAGAATGGTTATCAAAACCAGGAAAATAGAATAGGATGACCTCAGCAGACAGAGGTTTGCATGCAAGGAGTGTGATGTCTCTCAGTGGACAATGAAGGCTGGCAGGGCCCAGAAATGGAAGCGTACCATATGTGGTCCAGCCTTTACATCCCACATGGCCAGCCTTCCTCACTAGACCAGTGCAAAACACAAAAAGGGACATGTGTAGAAGGGATGGTAGCTTTTCAAAAGGCAGGCATAATTCACAGCACCATTGCATGGTTTTTTATTACAAACCAATTCAACTGATCAAATTTATAAAGTAGAGTGGCAGGAAAGGCAAGTACCAGACATATCTCCTATATGTATATACAGGAGAAGAAAATGCTGGCGTCCTAGTGGGTCACAGACCAGACCAAAACTTCCAAAGCTCAGAAAAGCACATTCTGAACTTGCCTGGTCATCCGATAGTTAAGAACCTGCCTGCCAACGAAGGGGGACGTGGGTTCTATCCCTGGTCCAGGAAGATCCCACATGCTGCAGAGCCACCAGGCCTGTGCTCTAGAAGCCGGGAGCCACAGATGCTGAGCCCAGGTGCGGCTCGCTGAAGCCTGTGCACCCAGATCTTGTCCTCTGCAACAAGAGAAGCCCCCGCCGTGAGAAGCCCGGGAACCACAGCGAAGACCCGCACAACCAAAAATAAACAGTTAAAAACAAAAGCACCTTCCCAGAAACAGAAGTGAGAGGTCTAGGCTGGCCCCTCCAGGAAGGGAAAGATTCATAGAAAAACAACCTCTCATAGAAAGACACCCTCAACAACCAAGGCCTCTGGGAAAGAGGAAAGGATCAAGGTTTAGTGAGTGGAGAGAAGAGACACCTGGCAGGCTGCAGGGGTTCTAACCCCGCAGCACACAGCGCCGCGAACCTGGGCTGGAGCCAGCCAAATGACCCCCTTGCTCTGTGGTCTTGAGCAATTTCTTTACCTTTCCGAGTCCTGGCTCCTTTACCCATAAAACAAGGATGATAATAGCTGCCTTGGCAAGCTGGGCACATTGATAAAAATATATGTAAAGTTACCATCTGACCAAGTGATTCCACTCCTACGTATATCCACAAGAAAAATGAAAACATTTGTCCACAGAAAATCTGTACACGAATGTTCATAGGTGCCCCAAAGTGGAAACAACCCAAGTGGCCATCAACCGGTGACCGAATAACAAAATGCGGTAGATCCACAAAGGGGAATATTATTTGGCAGCACAAAGGAGTGAATCACTGGGATACGCTACAGTGGATGTGCCTTGAGAATATTGCACTAAATGAAAGAAGCCAGTCAGAACTGGACCACATGTGGTACGCTTCCATTTCTGTGAAATAAACAGAACTGGCAAATCAGCAGAGACAGAAAGTGTATTTGTGGTTACCAGGGGCTGTCGGGGAATTCAGAATACATTGATCCTTTCCCCTTAACTAGGGCAGTGACTGCTGATAGGTATGAGGTTTCTTTTTAAGGTGACGAGTATATACTAAATATATATATATATACTGTAAATAGTAATATATACTGTGATGGTTATACAATTCCGTGAATATACTAAAGCAGAACTGTATACTTTTGATTGGCAATTACATGGTATGTATAAAATCCAGTCTGTGCACGGCATATGAAAGGTCCCTGGTAATTGTTGTAACAGAAGATGCTCTCCCCTCTTATTTATTTGCCAGAAGGATGCCAGAAGGGCAAGTAAGGTGGGGACCTAAGTGCCCACACAGGCCACCTTCCACAGGAGGCAAGTTTCAGGCTTCCCTAGGGGGGCCTCTTCCCAGGTGGAAGTGAAGGCGGTGATCCAGCAGGGTGTGGGCACGCCGTGTACTGCCAGGCCATACCGCAGCGCTCCTGGGCCCCGGGGCAGGCAAGCCCTGAAGTTCAGGGTGGTGGGGTGTGGAGCTTATATGAGCAGAGGCCACACCCAGCTGTCTTGGGATAATTCAGCCTTGATTTCTGTTACCACCACCTCCCATAGCGCCTGCCAGCCTGGCAACACATTAATGAAAGTCTTTGTGTTCCAACCAGGTAGCCTGCTTCCATGGGGCATTATAGTGTTGAACGTGCTCCCAAAGGTCCACTTCCGGCTTTTCCTCAGAAGACAAGTCCTTCCTTCTGGCCCCCACTTCTGCCGACGCGGGCAGAGTCTGGAATGGGATTTAGTGTATGGGCAACTTTGGTTCCCAGGCCCACTGCAGACCTTCACAGAGTCAATGACTGCACGCCTACGGGAGGGCAGAGCTGAGGACCATTCCCCCTTCGTCACCCCACACACGGCTACTGGCACAATCTGATGGAGCCCCCTTTACAAAGCCAGGACCTGGCAAGGAGTATGAGTGCCTCTCTGCAGCTGCCGCGCACTCACTCAGTCACGCTCAGTCATGCCCTACCCTTTGTGGCCTCATGGACTGTAGCCTGCCTGGCTCCTCTGTCTGGGATTTCCCAGGCAGGAATACTGCTCTCTACAGAGACACTATGGCATCTTGATACAATTTTAGGGCATGTGGGATTGAGCTAGGTCTTGTAGGACACATGGGGTCCATGGCCCTGGCCCCCTTAATAATACCATGGTGCCCCCCAGGGGTACAACCCCAAACAAGCTTTCCGCACACACTTTCCAAATGTCCCCTGAAGAGGTATTGCTACAGAGCATGACATGCGGCTGGGGAGGTATTGTACCCGGAGGCCCAAGGTTTCTTCCAGCGCTGCGAGTGGTAAGCTGAGAAGCTTTAACAATCGGCTCTCCTGAATAAAGGAGGGATTGTGGTTCCCTGACTCTAACCCTTAGAAGAAAAGCTATGACAAACCTAGACAGCATATTAAAAAGCAGAGACATTACTTTACCAACAAAGGTCTGTCTAGTCAAAGCTATGGTTCTTCCAGTAGTCATGCATGGATGTGAGAGTTGGACTATAAAGAAAGCTGAGTGCCAAAGAATTGATGCTTTTGAACTGTGGTGTTGGAGAAGACTCTTGAGAGTCCCTTGGACTGCAAGGAGATCCAGCCAGTCCATCCTAAAGGAGATCAGTCCTGAATATTCATTGGAAGGACTGATGCTAAAGCTGAAACTCTAATACTTTGGCCACCTGATGTGAAGAACCAACCCATTGGAAAAGACCCTGATACTGGGAAAGACTGAAGGTGGAAGGAGAAGGGCAACAGAAGATGAGATGGTTGGATGGCATCACTGACACGATGGACGTGAGTTTGAGTAGGCTCCAGGAGTTGGTGATGGACAGGGAAACCTGGGGTGCTGCAGTCTATGGGGTCACAAAGAGTTGGATACGACTGAGCGACTGAACTGAACTGAACTGCAGTGGGGGGTGGGGGGTGGGCGGTGGTGCTCCTGTGCAGATTGTGCTGATTTCCACCGTGTGCCTACCTGTACCACAGCCGATTTCAAGGACGGCTGTGTTGAACAAATGGTTACAAAATTCCTAAAACCTAACCACCGGCTCCCGTGCTCAGAGGCGGGTACAGGCTGGCCCCCAGCACACCTGCCATTGCGAGTCTTCTTATGCAGCTCTAATGCTAGTTTAGAAAGTCTCCTAACTAAGAACTCAATAGGAAGATTCTGTGTAGGGTCATGTTTTAGAACCAAATAATAATACTAATCAAAACCCTCATCCTGTGACTTGAACCAGACTTTGGGAAATTGAGAAATGGTTCACTGAATGGCAGGGCTCCTGCCTGTGTGCCAGGCAGGCACAGAGCCAGGCCCTGGGGGCAGGAAGCTGCTTGTTCCTCTCCCCATCCTGGCTTTGGTGGCAAACCCCATCCCACAGCCCCCATCGCATCAGGGGCTAAAGGACTCTGGCTGGGCTTCCCTCTCCTAGCCTTTGCTACCTGCAACATAATCCTCTCCTCTGCCCAGCATCTCACCTTCAGAAAGTATTTGACAAACTCTTCTGTGTCCAGGTGGTACAGACTTAATGTGTGCCTCCTCCTAGGGAAACTTGCATCTCTGAAAGTGGCAACAAAAGGAAGAGGGCAATACTTAAACGGAAGCATTCCAGGCATGGTGGGCAAGGCAGGCCTGCAGGTGTAATAAGAAACGAGGGGCGGAAACCCTGTTATCCTGAGCAAGGGGTTATGGGAGCAGGATGACAAGAAAGTGGTCCAAACAAGAAGCTGAAACCGCCTAGAAGGAGGCAGAGATTGAGATCTAGTCCCCAGGCTGGTGGTGGGGAGCCCCAGGAGAGCCAGAGGGAGGGTTGCCAAGGGGGCCAAAGTTCCTGCGAGCTAAAGGCTTTGTTCACTATCCTGATTGTGAGGATGTTTCCCGGCAAAACCTATCAAACTGTAAGACATACACAGTTCATTGTGTGTCAGTTATACCTCAATAAAGTGGCCACAAAAACATCCCCCAGGCAAGCTGTGGAGATGGGTATTTGGCTTGACCCAGAGACCCACCAGCTTGGAACAAACCCTTGTGGCCTTAAGAGTGGGATCTGGGGACAGGGGTCAGGGAGACAGGACCTCTCCGGTCACCCACCTGCAGACTGCACAGGTTGCAGGGTCCCAGGGAGGGGCAGGGAGGAGGGGGGATGGTTATATAAGTGGGCTCGGCAAGCAGTCAGACTGCCCGGAATTGTCTGTTTGCGAGGATGAAGGTGATATAATTGGAATCAGAGCCTCAGCTGAACCAGGAAATGAGTGGAGATTTAAATGCCAGGATGCAAAGTTTACCAAAGGGATAGGAGAGAGGGAGGGAGAAGAGGTGGAGAATGTGAGGAGGGAGCTTTGGAGAGAAAAGTGGAAAGGGTCAGGAGAGGGAGGAAGGGAGATTGGGAGGACAGCCAAGGAGGAGGGGAGTAAAGAGGGGGAGGGTGGAGGGGAGGAGAGGAGGGCTGGGAAGAGGTGGCA